>MU915934.1:22904-35320 GCA_036418165.1 Cooperia oncophora
CACGTGAAATTCAAATGAAGGTCTAACTCAAGAAAACAAACCATCCCTAAGCATGCCACACTACAAATCCGCTGTCAACTGGAAGTCTGAAAAAGTTCTCACCTACACTTTGACAGCGCTCACGCTTCGCGATGACTTGCGTAGAGGCGCTACAATTGCAACAGCACTCGATGCTACAGACGCGAACGTATCCGCAGACGGAAATCGTTGGCGCCGGTGTTTTGAGATAACAGGATAACAGGAGGGTAGGTACTGCTTTCACATAATCTGGTGTTCTCCCATTCTCCAATACTTTCCCGAAGCTCTAACAATCAGTGCCGATCGATACCAGCCTAACTAGGCAACGCGTACCCTCCTGTTTCCCCATACTCTCTCAATACACAAACAGCCACTGCCGATCGATTCCCGTCTGCTGCTGCGTTCGCGTTTATAGCACTGGAGCGTTGAAGCAAATGTAGTGCGTCGACGCACGCCATCGCGAAGGCTGAACGCTGCGTTAGACCATCAGTGGACAGAACTAACCTCTTCTGGGGCTCTCGTGATTGAAAAGGATACCATTACAAGCGAACATGTTGTAAGCTTCTCGGTAGTTGATAACGATCCAATAAGCATACATCTTAGCGACCGCTCAAAAAGTAACCGTTTACCTATGATTGCGATATTAACGGAGACAATAATGGGAGCAGTTCGGCTCGAGGAGGGTAGTTGGGGTGCATGTTGCACATTCACTGCTTCCCATTGTCGTGTCGAGCCATCAAAGACATTTATGAAATCTTCTGAAGTCATGAAGAGAAACTAGTCAAGGTATGTGGAAACTACTTGTCAACTCTTGTAAAGAGCATCTGGTAACTCTTGTAAAGCAATGAACACGACGATATATGGAAAGACGCAGAAATGCAAAAGTGCGCCCCGATGCAGCGCCCCCGGCGCGCACCCCGCCCCTCCAAGCGACTGCGCCAATAACGCTATACCATAAGGGTGAACGAGGGTAGAACGGCGTTGACTCTTTCTGAGGAATTTCTTGAACTTTCCCGTACAACTCGGAAGTTGATGCTTGGTAGAAGCGAACCTGAAGTTGTTTTTACGACATCATGAAAGGGCAAGTCACAATTCACAAAACACAAAGGTGAATGCATGGACAATTAGAAAGGGGGAAGGAAGGAGAAAGCCGCCAATGCGGGTGGGTGTCGGCCGGTTTCCACCACGCAAGATGTCAAACGGCGTCTCTCGGAGGCAACAGCGTCTGAGATACGACGTGGGAGAGGGAGGGGGAGAGAGGGGAGGTTAAATGAACATAGAGTTGCACCTGCTACCAAAAAGACTTCGAGGTCAAAAAAATTTAGAACAACTCATGGTCAGGGAAATAGTTAGTCAACAGTATTTCAGGATTATGAGGATTAGAGCGGAAGGGGTGCAGAGTCAGCGCCTACCATACAGCTGTCCGGAGATCGAAGTTCGAATGACTCCTATCCAACTTCTCCACCGCTCCTAGATCGGTTATCAGACATCAGGCTTGCATGCGAGGACAAAATATCTATTTGTTCACCAGCTTGTACTGCTAGGTACCAATCCGGCGATTGGGGAGAATCTGTGATAGGGCGTTTCGGGCGACTGCGCTAAAGGAGTAGATGGGTATTGATCGGCGCCGGTCGCTAGCGATTATGGAGATTCAGCGTTTCGGCGTTTTGAATCGGCGATTTGGCGTTTTGTGAGTCTGCGCTTCAGGAGGGAGTAGATGGATATCGATTGGCGCCGGTAGCCAGCGATTATGGAGACTCGGCGATCCGGCGTTGTGAAAGATTGAGCGGTAATCGACGTTCTGACAGAAGCGATGAGCCGGCGTCTTGGGGAATGAGCGATTCGGCTATTTGAGAGACTCGACGTTTTCAGGAGGAATGAGACGAGTATCGATCGGCGCCGGTTGCTAGCGATCCGGCGAGCCAGCGCCAGATCGACATCCATCCAGTGCTCTGGCGCTCACACGCTCGAAACGCCGAGTCGCCCGAGATGCCGGATCGCCCATTCTCCCCAGTCGCCAGATCGATACATATTTCTTCAGCGTTTCGCAACCTCTCGTACCGCCGAGTCTCCCAAATCGCGGAATCTCCTGAGTAGCAAAGTATAAACGCGGTCCAACGAACTCAAAGATGTTCCGGACAAGAGCATTTCTACGAAACATGAAAAAGAAACGTGCACTCTCCATACCTTTTCAGTCAAACCACAGGCATGGATGGCATCAAGTAATCTCAATGTGCCAACTGCGTCCACTTCAGCGGTATATTCTGGCAGATCAAACGATACCTATATGTCGAAATATGATGAGCGGAAATCTTAACCTGGAAAACCACTTAGTAATTACCTTTACGTGAGATTGTGCAGCAAGATGATACACTTCTGTTGGCTGAATCTTTGTGATGAGTTTAATTAGACAAGATGAGTCGGTCATATCACCGTAATGTAAAGCGAATGACGAGTCACCTAAACGGAAAAAAATGGACGACAACTCGACAAACCAATGAAACAAAATATCACTCAGTTTTTTGTTTCCCAGCAGCAGCCGCGGCCTTCTTTCCCACCTACTCACCGGACTAATCACTCGCTCTGGAGCGCCAGCCGATAGTGGGTTGAATAGTACAGAAGATTAGGAGGGTAGGAGGAGGTTCCATGCTCTCTCAAAACACTGGCGGCCGGCGTGGAAGCACGTTCCCGTCCATACCATTTGATCGCCATTGCAATGGCAGCGCAGAGGCGCGTTGCCGCGAAGTTGATGAACGCGATTAAACTTTATAGTCCTTTTCTAGTGCATTAGCCTCTCTACCCCGACTCCTCGAGAGAGTAACTGGCGATCCCGCACATATCATCGTCCTGTTCCCGGAGTCAAATCTAGGACTGGACTAGTTCCAGCTGTCAATTAGGTCTTCAGCCCTTTCGAGATCGACGTCTTGAAAGCAGACTTATGCAGGGACACAATTATATATTATTGGAAAGTGGAGAAAACAATTCAGAATGGAGGTTGATCGCATAGCTAATCCCGAGAGGGGACCGGTCAGTTGCAAAAACTCCCACTTTTTAGCGCTAACTGTTCATATATCTCTAATACATTCTTGGCCATCACCTTCCTCCAAATTCCGCGTCACTACTAAGCCAGACATCAACCTGGTCTTCGAATTTTCGTAATTATTGCCGAAATTTCATACTTAAATTTTATATTTTCCAACTCTCTGCGACCTACCAGGTGCTTTCTTACAAGAATCATTTAAAGCAAACGTAAGCTGAACCAGTTTTTTAATACGTGCTCTGATAACAGAGCATACCTAATATGCCTGTGAAGGGGGGGGGGGGGTGGTGTCATATCATGTCGTTTGCCATTTTGGGAAAGGTCATAATGGGCCCCTCCCATCTCCCGCTCGCCCCCCCCCCCCTCCCCTATTAGCTCCTCCCCCAGCAGTCAAAGCCTGCTTCATACATTGCCGGCAATTGGACGAGAAAGGCAGGGGAACAAGGGGAATGCATGCCAAACGGAAGTAAGCAGTATGCTTCTTAGGCCTGCGTTTATACTTCGCGCAGCGCTAGCGGTAGCGCTCCAAGCCGTACGCCGCTATTGGCAATAGTCGGGGAAAGGATAGATATCGATCTAGCGTTCCCAGCGTCACCAGCGTACGCTAGCGTGCCGCTAGCGCACGCCAGCGGCACGCTAGCGCACGCTGGCGTAGCGAGGGCACGGGAAGCATAGCTATCGATCTAGCTTCACCAGCGTTTCTCCAGCGTTTTCCCAGCGCTTGCCAGGCGACGGGCTAAGAGAGCGAGGCTAGAGAGTAAAACTGAATGGTGGGAGAGTAGGACAAAATACTCTCCCACCTTCAATAGCTCTCTTAGCCATCGCTGCAAGCGCTGGGAAAACGCTGGAGAAACGCTGGTGAAGCTAGATCGATAGCTATGCTTCCCGTGCCCTCACTACGCCAGCGTGCGCTGGCGTGCGCTAAGCGGCACGTCTAAGCGGACGCTGGTGACCTAGAACGCTAGATCGCCTGATCTAAATCCTTTCCCGACACTTGCCGCTGACGTACGCTGGAAGCGCTACGCTACGCTGCCCAAGCAAAGTATAAACGCATGCCTTTACATTTTG
Source organism: Cooperia oncophora (assembly GCA_036418165.1). Taxonomy (NCBI): domain Eukaryota; kingdom Metazoa; phylum Nematoda; class Chromadorea; order Rhabditida; family Trichostrongylidae; genus Cooperia; species Cooperia oncophora. The sequence goes on from MU915934.1 coordinate 27,031, forward strand.
GGGGTATATGAGAAGGGACCCCAAGGGAAAGTGCAGTTATCGATCTGGTAAAGCGGGAGAATAGGAGCACTGGAGTAAGCGCAAACGGTAATATGCTTGCCAAGGGAGCAGATGACGGATAATAGGAATCGATCGATTCCCACGAACTCCTCTAGCACGCATTCCTCGATTCACGCCTCCCCCAATTCGCAAGATCGATACTTACACTTTGCATTGTCGTGCATTCCCCTATTCTCCGACTTCCCACTGTCGCAAAGTATTAACAAGGTCTCGCTAAGTATGCCATAGCCTGAAGTCCTCATAACTCCTATTCTGCACCAATTAAAGTCATACCAAGTACTTTGCAAGAAACTCTCGATGTTCAAGTTGCCTAATTTTCAACCCCTTGAGAAGACGGACAGGACAATCGTAAGTGGTCGCGTCGTCGCGCGCGGCGTATCGTGTTTTAACAGGCAACTTCAAAGGGAATATCAGAACAACTCTTCTGTCGGGCGCGGGGTCGCTCACCACGCCCATCGCGGCATATTGCGATTGTTTTGTCACATACCTCTATTTGGATTTTTTCCCCACTGTAACTGAATAACTGCTGAAAAACTTACCCCTATGAGTTATCGGGTTACTGTAAAGATGTTCGATACGAGCTGTGTTGAACGACGACGATCTCCGAATGACGCCGTGCACTGCATAGCCTTTGGCAAGCAATAACTCGGCTAGATAAGACCCATCCTGAAAACCAAAAGTTCTTTTTATTCATATATTTTCGATTGGATGACCGTATTCACCTGTCCAGAAATACCCGTAATTAGTGCTACTTTTCTAGCTCGGAAAGCTGCTAATTCGGCATCAGATACCACATCAGCACGAGCTCCGTCGCCACCCATGCAGGCCTCAAGTCTCTGAAAAAATTGGCTATCGTTTCCTGTATACTAGTAACCATTACTAATAGGGACGGAAAAAGTGTTTTTATAAAGGAACTGGTTTTCCTTTTTTCTCTCGATGAATTGAGGGCAGATAAGTGCAGTGTAATGTGAAGATAGAAACGTAATATCTGAACAACGATCTTTAGGAAACGAATAGTTTTCAAAGTCGTAGATCACCGAGATTGACGAAGGAAAAGGTTAATGGTTGAATAGATCCTCCACTCACTGAGCCCAATTTCTTCCAAATTTCGTTTAATTCTTCAAAAGTATTCGAGAAAACTAGTTCCCTCCTCATGCGAAACCAATTAATGACCTTTTTTTGGCCCCAGTTACGGAATTTATAAAGTAAATAACGATGTTTCTATGGAAACAATGAGACCCAGGGATGGCATTGGCGCGTGGCATTATTCAGCAGAAATCGATCGGAGCGCTGTTGCAGCTGGTCGACTGCCACTGTTCAAACCCCTCGCCTATCAATACAACCCAACGCGGGTTTCATGCGGTGGTCCTGACTGGATGGCATTTAGCGGGTCCTTTCTCAAGAAAAACTTTCATTCAAGTTTCAGAGAGCCTTCGTGGAAACACCATTCTAACAAACCATCTCCAGCTCAAATAATATTTTTTCATGTTTATCGTGAGGACATCTGCTCACGACATCGTGCGCAAACTAGATGAGCATTTCCTGACTAATTGACTTGACACACTGCTGCACTGCCATGCTGGTTGGCTGGGTCCCGACGCGAAGGGCTAATTTGGTCCCGGTGGGAAAAAGCACAAATTTGGACTCCTCTTTCGCCGCCGTAGCCGCGCCTTCGATGGGCTGAACTCAAGGCACGGATACATCGGGAGACGGGCAAGAGAATCGACATGATAGACACTTTATGTCTATTTTGTCATACAATTGTCCACTTCGCAGACCGAAATCTAACCAAACATTCGTCGTCATTTATAGGAACGCGCGTGTCGCCCCGTACCTCACTGGAGGCGAATTACGAAGCCATCTTTGGATGCGGCGAATGACGATTCTTTTGCCAACACCCCGGATACACTACCGACCACAGCTGCCACCATCGCATGCCGCGTAGACGGTCTTTAAGAAGCGCACGCGACGTCCCCGCGTGCTACGAAAAGTCTCCCAACACCGCGGACCATGCTGTGGAGCGGCACGCGCTGATCTCAGTGCGTAACTGGATTGACTATATTCCTCAGTTTCCAGCCACGATCTTCATTTCACATGCTCTTAGAGATTTGGATTGTCCGTAACTTAGTTTTATTCACATAACTAGATGATTACATAGCAATTATGGTACAGAGAAGCCTGCGTAGATTCTTCAGGCGCTTAATTTAGCTTGTCTGCTGATCCCAAATCATTTGGTTGTCACAATACTTTCTGGACAGCGTACTCTCTCAGAGATGGTACGTTTTGTTATAATGTTGAGATGACGGACTGTCCTTCTGAAAGATTGTACCGAAATGCCAATGTCGCGATAATAGAACCATCGCGAGCGCGCGCTATAGTAAGGCATCGTTCACAGTCTGCGAACCTGCGTTTCTCTCAAAAGAAACGCTTCGGCGAAAAAGCTTTCGATACGTATCGACTGGCGTTTGGGCGAAGAGTCCAGCGGTTGGGCGAAAGGGTTTTGATACAAATCGACGGGCGTTTCGCAGAAACGCGGCGTTTTTCGCCTTCGCGGGACGCTAGCTCGAACGCCCTGGCGTTTTTCGCCAGCGAAATCGATTACGCATATACAGGGGGGGCAAAAAAAGTCATTTCGGCCGAGCCACATATCAACGAAGTTTTCGCAGCCCAGACAGGGGAAGTGGATATGAGTACCAGGGTGGAAGATACCCAAGATCTTCCTCTATAAGCAGGAGCAGGCTGCCGCCAATCACCTTCATGTACACCAAAATATGAAGTCATCTCCAGTCGCGGCCTGAGTGGAGAACGCCTTTGGAATTCACGTCGCCTCCAAACAGCTGCGAAACTTCTTGAATGAAGTCATCCACAGATAGCTACCTGGAGGTCAGTACTCTTGATCTGCAAGACCTCCCACATCGAGCAGCTTCGTCAACTTCGCTACGGTCTAGGACATCATCTTCACCGTATTCGCCGAGGCGCGAGTTGATGGTATGGACCGGGGTACCTGGAAAGGGGAAGACCGATATTTTCTTTGTAGACCCCGACTGAAGGTGAGCGCTGGCGGTTACATCAAGTAACTCGTGGTCGCCCGTACCTTCTTGGAGACCTTGTGCTGCTACAGGTTTGGGTGCCACCACATGGAATCAAAGGGTTTTGGAAAAACTCCCGCCTACTTCGAATGGAAGGGCGTTTCGTACCTGAAGAAGATGTAATATTGAAGTATGTCCCCTGACCTGAACCCACTCAATTACCTAGGGCGGACTTCAAGAGGGTGGTCTACGGTGGCGGAGAAATCGACTACCCCGCTGATCTCAGGTACCACATCGCGGTCGCGTGCCAGAATCTCTCGATGGCGTTCGTCCAGAAGGCTGTGGCGGAGTGTCGTGATAGTACTTAATATGCTCTTCAATATGGTAGTAAAAATGTCCGATCAGAATTTGATAAAGTGTAATTTATAGCGCCTCGAAAGTCAATGAGGCAAAGTGACTTTTTTTGCCCCCCCCCTGTATTTCTTGACCCAACCGCCGAACCGCGGCGGTTCGGCGAAACTAGCGGTTGGCGATTCTCCGATCAATCCGTATTTTTTGCTTTTCGCCCAACCGCCGTTTCGTGAGGGTCGCAGACTGTGAACAATGCCTAACCATTCGCTATTTGCACACGACGCCGCGCGGTCCTACCGTCGCATTCTCCCGCAAGCCCTGCCCCCAAAACCACACCCACTCTTTGTCGAGATCATGATTTTTAAGAATTTGTTTTATGCAGGGAAAACCGAAACAAAAACACAACGACGGGAGGAATTTCCCCTCGGGAGTTTTTCCCAAAGGTCAATACGACCTCCTTACCCAACGACGCTGTACAGCCGCCCTCCCTCACTCCCACCTTAATGGGATCCTCCCAACGCTGCTGTACCCTATTTACAACAAAAAGATCATATTGTGGTTTCTGATCATAAGATCCTTATCAGTTCTGAAGGTATCCTCGGAAAAAGTGACCTTGATAATGACCCACTCACCTCGGTATTGTCGCCGGAATCTGAGAGGAATTTCATGGTTTTATTGGTCCTCAAGTAGCGTCGAGTTCCAGCGACTAAATCGGAAAAGTGAATGTGAAAACGAACAGAGAGAGGGGCGATCGAAACGTAGATTTCGAATGAGCCACTAAATGAACATGAAATGGATCCCACTAAAACTTATTGAGAGTAAAACCGCTAGCTTACACGTGTCAGCCGACGTAGCAGAAAAAATATTGGGCTTACGCGTTGAATACTATTAATCTGAATGGCCAATAACCATCATTATGGCTTACAGCTGGGGCAAAATGTGCGAAATGGAAGCTGGGAAAGTTTTTCGACCCCCCCCCCGTCCTCCTCCCACCTCTGGAAATTGATTCAGTAACGATTCACAGCTAATCAGTGTTATACGCCATTAAAGTTGTGACATTAATCAAAGAGGAGGAGGTGGTGTAGTGACAAATGGCGCGCTCACCGCCCGCGCGGTCCCGGGTTGAAATCCCGGGCAGACTCCCGCCCAGGCCAACCGAGCCTTCCTTTATATTAATATTAACCTTTATATTGAATCAAATAATCTATGTTGTAATTGACTACCGTATTCTATCGAGGTAATGTTCAAGTAGTGCAGAGCATCGTTGGGAGAATCCCATCAGGGAGGGGATCGTACATGTCGCTGGGGAGGGGAGCGGTCGCCTTTCCCTTCCAGAGAAATTCTTGTGAGCAGCGACGAAAGTTCCTCCAATTGTTGACTTTACTCAATATTTCCCTTTTTATGTTTGCTATATATCCCTGCCCCTCCTTTCTCTCTAGAACCTAAGTTTTTGGGGGGAAAACAGAGAGTTTTTGGTGAACGGGAAAAGTGGTAAGAAGGTAAACACAAGAAGATGGTACCTAAGATAGGGAAGCAAGGCGTACCAAAGTAGAGAAAATTTGGGAGCTGTTCGGCGACGAGGGGGGGGTAGGGGGCATTTTGCACTTTCACTGCTGCACTAGTTCCGGTTTTCAGGTTTCACTCTGGTAAAGCCTGTGAACTCTTGTTAAGCTAGAGTAGGCTCGTCGAGCTACCATGATAAAACCTGTCAACCCTTGTGAGCTCATGAAATAGCTCTCTGGTCAGTAGCAAAGTGCAAAATGCCTCCTCCCCCGTCGCCGAACTGCGCCGAGAATTTGAGTTGGGAATCGTACTAACACCGCCCGCCATTTCACACATCACGATGCAGTACCCTGAGTTAAATGACTATCGAAAAATAACGATGCACGAAAATTTTGAAGAACGTTGAAGTTCCAGTTGAGGCGTTCTGGAGTGTGGTCGTCAATGGAGACGCTATTTCATGTATTTCATGTCAAAGTCGGAGATCTAACCGTGGATAATTGTTTTCTAAAGAGAGCATTCATTTCCAGTTTTCAACCGCCATACAGAACAAAGCTGCTTTGTCCCATGATCGAGGCGGAAATCGGGTGGGGGGGGGGAAGAAAGGGATCGTATCTTGCAAAAATTTGTCCCAACGACAGCAAGTATCCTGAGGGCCACAGCTCTCAGCGTTCTTCCCCCAATAACGTTGCTCATACTACCCATTCAGCATGGACTGTACCTTCTAGGGCTTGAGGTACGGTGACAAAATGAGTGTAATGGTGTCTAGACATGCTAGTTGTGTGTCTGGAGGGGAAAAGACAAAAAAGTCGAAACGTCTGGAATAAGACCCCCTCGGTTACATGTATGCGGCGCAGAGAGTACATGTTTGGATCAGCGCACAGCATCGGGTACGACGTCACTACGACTCCCCCCCCCAATCTTTCTGTACGACCACCTCTGCTGATATAAGTTCGCATTTATCAACTCTCCGTAGGCGGTACACGTCTTCAATTCGCTTCCTCAAATAGCAGTTTGCCCCGCCGCCAAAGAGGATATACAGCTCGTGGAACGAGAAAAGTCAACAAGCATCGGGAAATTTTCTTCCAAAGCCAATTACGATTTCCCTTCTCTAGCGACCAACTAAAACTCCCTCTCCCACTCCCCGACGGGTTTCGCTGTACCCTTCTTTGATGAGTTAATATCATAGCAATATCAGTCATTCTCCTCTGTCATTAGAATCTTTATTACTTCCTATCACGCCCTGTCTTATCAAAGTTGATCACGGTTGTAAAGAGGGCGGAGACCTCGTTCGCAGAGTGGAGGGCACACTGAACTGCAACTTCTTTCCGCGATTCACAGGCATTTTCACGTGGCGAAAATGGCATTCTCTGGTCAGATGTGAGCCGGGGAGGGACGGGAGACATCTACCTATGGAGTAGTCGCACACTGTGCCTTTAAGTGCACGCGTGATTATCAAGACCAAAATCCACATGCCATCTCGAGCGCTTAGAGGGCTTCGATCTCCCATTTCCTTCATGTACGAATTAATTTTTGAATCACATTCGCTTTGCACTTACACACTTTGCAGATAGGCATGCAGCTCCAAATAAGAAAAAGAAAACGGCGCATTTTGGCTTGGTGAGGGCAACAAATGATTCTCAGCGAAGCCTGAACAGGCCACCTTGAGAAGACCTGTGAACTCCTGTAACCAAGGTGGATCTCTTGAATCGTTCTATAATTTCACAAGAGTTCACAAGTCTCCCAATGAAGGGGCCTGTTGGTTAACATCAACTAGCAAAAGAACTAGAAGGAAGTGCAAAGTGCCCTCCCAATCCAAAGAGCAAGAGGAAACCGAATTTGAAGGACTATGCTTTCCGGAAGCAGAGCAAAAGGGATAGAATATTCACACGCCGCAGCGCTCAATGCAATAGGAATGTCGGCGGCCTATTTTGTTCAGCGATATTACAGTAAACAGATTTTTTTCTGACCACAACAAAAACCGGTAATATGGTAAACATTTGAAGAATAGTAATCTATCCTTGTTTACACGCTGTATAGTAGTACTTCCCCATATTACAACACTCATTCTCTGACGATAAAATCAATAGAAGAATCAGGGAGATTGCCTTCCTGAACCAAAGGCACACTCCACGCTCCTCGTATGGGCGGAGCCGGGCCTACCATCAGTGCTTTCTTAGCAGTGTGCAGCATGATGTGTGAAATAGATGTGTCAGTTCAACCTCCAAGTTTTCTCATATTACCCTACCTATCCCTTAGTTTTCTCTGATTCCTACCAATTTTCTCAGTTTTACAGAAAAATGTCCTCCGAAAAATTTCATCGAGGGGTATATAAAGACCAGATACCCTGACTCCGATCGACCACCCAGCGACCAAGTGTGACCCTCCCCCCCCCCCGATGGTATCCTCCTGACGATGCTGTACACTGTTCATCGTTGGTGCATTTTTTCTTTATTTATAGGGCAGTAAGTAAGGCTTGTACTAATGGGGAAGGCAAATGCAAGGCCAGCCTTCTCCCACATGACGAGGGTAGAGCCCTCAACAAGCAACCGCGATATAGAACTCCCAAAAAGGTCGCGCCCAGCAACCAAGTCCCTCTTCATAAAATAAAAGAAGCAGGCACAGTTCGGCTTGGTGGGGGCACCATATGTAACTGAGCTAAGCTTGTACAGGCCACCTGTGAAGACCAGGAAACTCCCGTGACCAAAGTGGCTCATTCGAACAAGTTCGAAGCTTCATAGGAGTTTACAGGTCTGACAAGCAGGACCTTATTAAACATTCATAGACTATTGAAAGGAAAGTGCAACAAGCCTCTCCGAGCTGAACAGCGCCAAAAATGCAAAAAAATGTGCCGACCCGTGCAAATAGTAAGTGTCTGGCAACTATTCCACCTATCCTGAGCACTACATACCGTTTCAGGACAGCACATTGTAAAAAGGGTACAGCATCGTGATGTGCCATGGCGGTGTCAAAATGACCACACCCTCCTCTCCTCTATGTACAGCCCATCTTTCTAATTAATTAAATTTTCATATAGTATCTTAATGACTGTAATCCTTTCACATTTTTTCTCTAAGTTTTAGAGGGGGATAAATCGAAGAAGTAGCTTACAATTAGTTTCCGTTTTTACAACAACAGTAGCTTAGTTTTCTAAGTTTTACCAACAACTTCCACCTTACCACCACTTCCCAAAAAGCGTCCAATTCCCACAGAAATTGGTGTCAAGTAGGAGAGAGAGAGGGAGAGAGAGAGAGAGAGAGAGAGAGGAGAGGTAGAGAGGTCCTTATCAATCACCTACCACTTTGAGCCCTATCGTGAAGAAATAACGGCTATATGGGGAAGGTGCATGT
>MU915935.1:1505-15931 GCA_036418165.1 Cooperia oncophora
AACACCAGACTCTTAATCTGGCTGTCGCGGGTTCGAGCCCCGCATTGGGCTTAGCTTTTGCATGTACAGTACTGTTGCAGTGCGGTGCGTAGGTGCAGTACTTGGAAAGTTAGTAGAATACAAGAGAGCAGCTTAAAGGAGGCGAAATGCTAGTTCTGCCATCAGCCCGGTTAGCTCAGTCGGTAGAGCGCCAGACTCTTAATCTGGCTGTCGCGGGTTCGAGCCGCGCTTAGCTTTTGCGTGTACTGTACTGTTGCAGTGCGGTGCGTGGGTGCAGTACTTGGAAAGTTAGTAGAATACAAGAGAGCAGCTTAAATGAGGCGAAATGCTAGTTCCATCAGCCCGGTTAGCTCAGTCGGTAGAGCACCAGACTCTTAATCTGGCTGTCGCGGGTTCGAGCCGCGCTTAGCTTTTGCGTGTACAGTACTGTTGCAGTGCGATGCGTGGGTGCAGTACTTGGAAAGTTAGTAGAATACAAGGGAGCAGCTTAAAGGAGGCGAAATGCTAGTTCTGCCATCGGCCCGGTTAGCTCAGTCGGTAGAGCACCAGACTCTTAATCTGGCTGTCGCGGGTTCGAGCCTCCGCACCTTGCATACTCGAGCGCCGCACAGTACCCACTTGGCCACTGATGCGCGAAGACTCACGTCTCATTTGTGTACCAAGCTCAATTGTGCTCCGTACAACAACCTCCTGCATATCTCTGCTCAGAGAATCGTTTAGCAGATATGGAAAGCAGATTTGAAATCAGCGTCCGAAGACGCATCAGTGTGTATGCATCTTGTCTTAAATGGCCACTTCGACCAACCATCCTTTCCTTGTTAGCAAGATTGGTGGGCGTAGTAGGGAAGCGACCGGCTTCATGTGTGCAAGGTCAAAGGTTCGGATCCTCCCTTAACTTGTCAATTTGCATTTTCTCAAAAATGCTCCCTGTACATCCTAAAAGCACTTTTGCGGGGCTAGGAGACCTATTCTTACCAAAACATGTTATCTTAACACGTTGACGACCGCGCGGGTTTTTTTTTCGGCCACGTGGGACCGGCGCGCTTTCTTGAACGGCACAAGCGCGGCATGCATACACTTCAGGCCGTCCCACGAAGCGCTTTTTTAGGAGATTGGATCGAAAAACCTAGTTTTTAGAGCAGTTAAGAAGTAAGTCAATTATTTACCACGGAAAAATCTGGGCTGGCCAACTCTCTTTGCACCAGGGCCAGGAAATAGTCTGTAACCAACAATTCATAAAAAAACGCAAATCGTGCTTTCTATAGGATTCAGAATCCTTCACCTAATATTTTTTCATCATTATCAATATTGTAATTGTCTGTATTTGTTGGCAGAAAGTTAATCAGCAAACCAATCCAGAGTAAAGGAGCAAAACAATCCAAGCAAAGGATGATGTTTCCCCAAAAAGTCTTTGCTAAACTATTGTGTACTGAACTATTCCATGGACCACGCGCTGTACGAGTATACTAAGTTGTTCGGCGGCATTATTCGTTGCGTTGTGTTGTGTCGCCAAACTGATTCCAAATGGCATGGAAGCCAAAAGTGGATGTCGTGGTTGTGATCAGGACCGTCAGTAACCAGCAAGGACTGAAATTCAGCGGAAAAGCTCCATTGCTCACAGAGATTTTGATCGGCGATAGTGCCAGCGACCTTAAGGAATTTGTGCCCATGGTTACCCCACTGTATCGAAAATAGGTCGAAATCTCAAATTTGGTTGAAAACTTGTCTCTAGGGCTAATTTGAGCCCCAGAGCACGAATATCACACTCGTTCGGCGTAAAAACGCTTGCCAAGGACGTTGCAGGTTCCTGCACACCCTGCCCCTCCAGAATGCGAACAAGATATTTTCACGAAAAATGACTGCAGTTGATTTCCATCGAAACACTTCTAACTTCAGATTTCGGTGCATTTGGAGGTTTTGGTGTGCCTCACATACATGCCCGAAGTGGGTGCGTCCTGGTCAAAATCACTGCATAACTTTGTCCAGGGAATCGTTTAGCAGATATGGAGGGCAGATTTGTAATCAGCGTCCAAGGGCCCATCGGGCAGTATACATCTCATTTCGAATGGCCACTTCGACGAACATCCTTTCCTGGTAAGCCAGATGTTTTATTACCAGGTAAATGGAGGAGGTGCAGTCAACGAAGGGCTTTATTTCATAAATTCAGACTAAACAGATGAGTTTGGTGACCAGACGGAGGTGAGTATTGTGTTGATGGCGATTTCGGGTAACCTCAAAACCATCAAAAAGCTAGTGACGGACCACTTCATTAGTGCACTTAGAAAAGGAATAGAAAACGTCTCTAACTAGTAGGCCACGGCTCCGTAAAGACAGACTGTACACAAAACTTCATGAGTACTTGTTCACGGCACGTTATGTATATCACTCGAAGCGGCTGGACTGATCTGCCATGGCTTTTGGATTATAGTCCTTTTGCCCATGAAAGTGGTTTCCATCGATAACCGACACCCATACCTCAGAAGTCGCTCAAAACGCTGCTGGACGCTAAAATACTCAAAACGCTGGAAAATGCTCAAACGCAGGCGAATGTTAAAAACGCTATCTAGCGTGAATCCCTATATTTCTGGTCGAAACGCTCGAAAGACAGCTGCAAAAGAATAAGGTGCTCCGTGTCAGCATTCTTGTTAATGTGTTGAATTCAAATCAATTGTCCTGGAGGGAGGAAGTTAAACTGGTTAAGAGAAAGACCGGAACTGGCAGTCGCTCTCAAAGACATTTCTCGTCATTAATTATTGTGGGGTGAGCTCAACACTAGAGCAGTAGTCAATAAGGGGCTCCAAAAATGAGGCAAATAAAAAGACCTCCATAAACATCTCGAGGAGACTCCTCACTGTCAGGTAAATAACGTCGCCGTACCATACATGCTGGCAAAAAGACATCCTGTGGTCTCTGTGGAAGCCCTACGTCACGAGTCGTTTCTTAGTATCATCCAATACCACGCAGCCCAATATTAGAAAAAAAATGAAAAAAAAACACTGGAGCGAAGCTGTAACGGGAAACAGCCTGCGAGAAGATCACGTTTGAAATTAATTACTGCCAACAATGCATGACTGGCTTCTGCACCAGTGTTATTACACAGCTGGTGTATTTGATCAGCGCCAAAATTTATTCTTGCAGATGACTGTAGGTTCGCTTTCGAAAAGGTGTTCAGAGGAAGCAGAACGACTGGTCAGCTTGCGAATGTCGACCGACTACCATTCTCTGCGACGAGTTTATGAGATCATCCTTCGTGATTTTGGAAAATGTGCGGTATGCGGTATAATTTGCTGTTTTGCAGTGTCGCAATAGAGTAAAAGTTCATGCATAACTAGCGCGACAAAAGTGGAGCCAGGTGAGCACTCGCAGAGCGACTCTGTGTGACTGCTCACCTGGACAGCAAGAGGACCGACATATTTCAACTTTCTTTATCGCTTAAATCGCCTTTGAAGCAGTTCTACTTCAAAAAAGTTGGGACGATTGATTAATGTCGGAGAAACCTACTCAACCGCTAGCGTGACCGCGAGAGCATAAACTGGTAAAATCTCGGTATAATTCTTACGTTCACTAGTTTCTTTTGCGCTAACGAGGTTCATAGGTGGAACTCATCGAAAGCGGCAGTCACAATAATTTAGCTACCTGCACAAAATTAAGTAGGTTGATAGTGCAACAGTCAATCACAAACACCCGAAGCGCCCGAAAGAGGCTCGCTGTGAACCGCCCCAGTAAGAGAAAGTGCAAGCTTACGCCGAAGATAAAGCATCCCTGTTCGGAAGTCAATTGAAAAAAATTACGGTGACTGCCTAAGAAAAGCCAGCACACATTGTAACAAGCGTTATCAGGAAACTGGATATACTAAAGAAATTCCCGCGAAGCAGCTGCCGAAATCAGGGTATCAAGTGAAAAAGTGGAAAAAGGTATAGAAAAGCTCGGATCTTCGAAAAGTGATCTACTTGTACGGAAGCCCTGCACTATGCCAGTGAAAGATATTTTTGTTACCAGTATGAACTTTTCTCTCCAGAAGGTACTCTGAAGCAGGGAGAAAAGCGCCATTACAGATTGTAGTGGAGACAGCTGATCGTGATCAATTCATTTGTTGATCGTTGCGGCCATTTGTGGGCAATGTTGGTGAGAGTGCGAGTAGGCGTGTAAGTCTTGCTGAAATACCTAGAGACCGCTTTCGCTCCCGTCGGGAAAGAGGCTACGTAAGGCTCACGATAGTCTTGATCTGTTTGAATTCGCTAAATCATTGATTGCCTCCCACCGGGCCAACCAAATCTTCTATTCTCGGAGACATCGAATTGTTACCAAAACCATTTACGAGAACAACGAAACTGATCCGACATCGGCTTGCCGCCACAAGTCGTGGTGTGAGCCGAATCCCATTCAATAAGTTACTAGCAGATACATGCTGCAACGGATATTTCAGTGGCGATGGCTCCATTTCCTTCTTTTTCAATCATGGATCTTCCCCGGTGGAGTGGGCAGGCGGTGCTGTGAGCGAAACTGCACTACGTTTGTTTCTGATGGTATTCAAGATGATGAAAGTGTAAGAGGGCTGAAAGGGTTATTACTTACCTTGTTGAGGAGGTGAGCACAGGCTGAAAGGGGCGTAGCTAGTTGACGCTAATCCGCAATGCCTTTTCCGTCAGACTAGGTTTGCCTCTCTCACCTAGGATCTCAGAATAAGAGCACAATGCCTAATTCACGCGTTTCTAGCACGCGTGAAAGGGTATATCGCAAAGAAAAGCAATTCATTCGTAGCGCGGGTTCTGGGGTTAATGGCGTGAAAGTTGTATTTCACAGCTTGGCGAATTGAAAGCCTATGCGCGCGCATGCCAGCTGTGAACGGTACTGCGGCTGGGTATCGGTGGAGAACCATTGCTCCAGATAAAAAGGGCTAAGGCCAACATTTCCTTGTGCTCTTTTATGGACACAATCAGTCGCTACCTCGCTATCTGACTAAGATACATTGTCAACATGTCATTATATTAGGTGGCCAATAATTCTTTGCCGTGCAGAGAAAATAACTGCTCTCCCACCTTTTTTAGAATATTGAAAAATCTTCATTGCGCTTAAATATTACAGTACGTAGTCGCGATCTGAAAGGCAGAGATGCGGATGGTTAAAGAGCGGGCTCAATGTTCGCAACTGCCAACACGCTGAAGGAGGTCCACGATTTGATTATCTGCCGAGGCAACAGACCAATTGCAAAATGTGACTTTACTAAGCGTCAAGGACAGCTATGACAGGCCCGCTGCAATGAAGAAATCGCTAACAAACAAAGTCATAGACATAGTCGCAAAGAAACCAGTGTTAGTGCTAAGAACGTCACCATCGAAACAACTCGCCCCGAGTTTTGTGGTCAGTAATGCGAGGGTCCAAGGGGCAGATCGACCTTGGCTCAAAGAATTAGCTATCGATATTGGGACTGAAAACATGGGATTCGGACCTGATAACAAGCCCACGACGCTATGCGGATCTGGAGCAATCGCACCTTCGAAGAGAGCATAGACCCGAGAATACCACCTCAGGAAGGAATTACAAACCCGGAAAATCGAACTATGTGCCCGTGAGTAAGATCAATCCTCAAAACAGGTAAGATTATCAAGGTGCTGAACAGCGTGAATTGTGCGCCATCAACACAGACCCGCTCCTAGCAGAACATTGTCGCGAGGATCATCCACACTAAAAGGAGGGTAAGAAACAGAGAAGCTGGATAACAGTGGTGGAATCAGCGCCAAGCGGAGAAGGAATCGTTCAAAGGGAAGGTACTGGAGTGTTGGTCTATCAGATCCTACTAAAGCACTCGTATCCAGACACTTGGGCCAACGACCAGATGGTAATCCTCCGGTGGCTTAAAGAAGTACTAGGAGACAAACGAGTGAGAACCAGGAAGAGGAGAGTAAGGCAGTGCAATCTGAAAACGAATCCAGCGGGTGGTTAAGACACAAGAAGGGAGGGCCGGCTTAACAAGCAATGTAAAAAACCACACAAGGACTCCAGAAATTCCGCTGTCTACAAGAGGTGCAAATGAATCGCTAAGGCAGCCGTAGCCAAGGCGAAGAGCACGTTACCGCCTAGCTAAGGCCCGCCATTTGGCTACCCAAGGCATTACAGTGTAGTTGAAGACTGTGAAAAGCTGTGACGGTGCGAGTCCTGAGACGAGTCAAGAGAAGGTGTCAAGAACGGTATATTCAAGAGCCTTCTGCAACAAGCGAGTTCTCACTCACGCACAAGACAGCTATCACAATAGAGCAAACCAGGGCTGGCCCTATCACAGTCTTAGACAAGATGATGAGGTCCCGCAGGGAATAGTAAGACTTAAAAGTTGCAAGGCGACACTATCCGAACGCGGATTCCCGGTTGAAGACTTGGAAGCAGCCTTGGAGAGTAGGAATTGAGCTGGCCCACTCGCCTCCCAAAACAACATAAAGCGCGAAGGAAAAAATGGCCGGATGCTTAGAAGGTTTAGTGCAATTACTCCCCGTCTTCAGGCAGAGCAAAGGAGACTGCGACGACTGTTCGTAATTCTACCTCGGACATCAAAGCTGAGCGCACCGATAACCAATAAGCTGTACGAAAGGCTAGTCAACACCAGATGAGGGACCTCGTTCCAATCTCGCAGGAACAGTTCGGGTTTATGCCCGGAAGGTCCGCACAGATGCCATCTTCATCGCCAGACAGGTGATGGAGAAGTATCAGGAGAGGCGCTGCTACCGGACCTACCTTCCTGGAATCGTCGAGACCATGTACTCTGGATGGGCTCTCAAGAGCAACGAATGTTCCGCAACACCTCATCCCCCTGGTGAAGGACAATGTACGCATGGGGCAACAAGGCGTGCTGTATGCACAGCACGTCACGGCCTAAGAGAGTAGACGTAAAGATGGGATACAAACAAAGTTCATTTCTTAAGCTCTTCTTCGCCACTAACAACGTTCCTGTATGTCATAGGAAAGAGCGATAGAGCATGAGAACTACAGAGACAAAAATCGCAGGAGGTACTGGCCAGGAATGACCTTCAGCTTAACACTAACAAGGGAATGGTTTGAACTTCCCATGGAACTTTGAATGGAGACCTAGGTACATCGATAGAGCCTCGAATGCTGATTACGAATATGCAGATTAAAAGTGCTACGGGGACCTCCCAGACGAGATCTGGGTGGTCAAAGTTTGCGAAAAGCCAGTTTTGGCTCGCTAAAGCCGCTGGCCTGATCGAATAGTTCGGCAATTCCACCGACTGGCTAGTGGGAAAGGTTCTCTGCTTTTAAAAGTCCAACGCACTGGGTTTCAAAACGGTTGGCGCCGAAAAATTATTGCGCAATCAACTCCGTATAAGAGCCTTTTACCCCTAATTTTCCGGAAATTCTTCCGAGTTACCGCCAGCAGGGCAAGCAGATCAAGTACATAAAATATATGGCGTACTCGATCTAGTATGGATGTGGTCATATCTGCCCTCTCTTAACATATTACCCCATGCCGAATTCAACGTTTGTCCCCAGAATCAACGATTTGACGCAAAATACACATGCGTTTTTTTTTCGTAGAAGATGTGATATAACGTGTTCAGGGGGGTCGAAATCTTCCATGAAACATTCTCACCTCAAAACTTGAATCTGTTGATTGGGTAAAGATTCAAGAGTAGGCAGATTAGAAACCAAATCCATAGCTCGAATCGATATAAGACGATGCTCCTTGATCACTATCCCTACTGGCCGTAAACTCGGAAGAATTTCGAAATCAGAGTCTATGGACAGAGCACTCCATTGCGTTGTGATCATTTCTCTGAAAAAGAACTACGACCCCCCTAATTCCTATCTCAAAGTACACCCCCCTCCCCACGTTACCTCTTCCCTAGATTTTTCCAACCTCCTACCACTTTGTCTATTTTTTCCCAAAAAGTTTCTGGTTTTTTTACAAAATTTTGCTGTCGAGCGGGGGGTCGCAGTACCTACGTACGTCCCAAGCACGTCCAGCACTCTGGCGCTGGTGTAGCATACTGACAATACGTACGAGGAAGGGGCGATGATAGGAGCTACGATCACCGCCCACAAGGGCCCCATGAATTTATAAACAAACAAGAGATTGGGAAGCCCTATCTAGAAGTTACACCTTTCAAACACCTGCGTGAAAGCCCCATGCATGGCGCATTGCATATGTGATGCCAATTGGCGCCCAATGGCCTATTACCTGATATGCTTGACGAAAACATGTGTTTCAGAAGCATACCAAAGTCTTCGAGCCAACTGGAGGTTTCCTGGCCTCGGAGGGGTTGATTTCGGTGTCAGTGGGGGTCGATCACAACAGAAAGTATCAACGGGGAATTTTTTCGAATAGTAGGTCTAGGAAGGAAATTAAAACCTTGCTGGAAAGTAGAAATCTTCAAGCTTCCGGCACAGTTCTTTTTTTACGAAAGGTCGTGTATGAAGCTTGCCATGGACGTCCAAAGCGTAGCGACTCGCGGTTCGCAAAAATGATCACAGATGGATCACAAAAATGATCACAACGGGGAAAATCTCTGGAACCGGGAACGTTTTTAAAATCGCTCAATTCAGGTGATAAGAGCCAACCTAGCTCTACTCATTCCCACTTACCCCTCTCCGATAGCTTCACTTTCAACGAAGTTATGGGTGTTCAAATGAGGGGTACTTTTCACGTGTTTCCCGGCATTGAAATGCTCCAAACGCGTAAAATAAGTGCGGCACCAATGCGCTCAAATGTATGACGCGCTGACGGGCAGCGGTAACACCAAAACTTCAAAAAGTAATGCCATAGTTCCGTTCGCAGCTCCAGCGTGAGTTTTTTTCTTATGCCGTATTTATGTGAAAACTTTTGATTGTTTTTTCTGAATGTGATTTTGGTTTGTTGATTTGGTATTTGTTGTCGAGGAAAATTTTCTCTTTTTGCTCGGATTCAATTTCTCACGGCTTTCATAGGTAGCTTTTGCAATGGATTCTTTTCTAGATTTTGATTTTTTCTAGATTAGTGGATTGGGATTTATCTAGACCAGATGAGGAGGGTTGGTGGGCGAAGTGTCTTGAAGTTTTTTGTGAGGAAGGAGGAAAAAGTTTCAGCAATATTTTTTTAGTTTTTGGCCTAGGAATAGTTCGATAGTGCCTAGTTCTATTTATTGTCATCTACATCGTCCCTTTTGAGCTTCTTTTTACTTGTACCGTGTATCACCGCTCTCTCCACTTCAACATGGGCCATGCGTTTACGACCCCCCCCCTCCATCGCGGGCAAATACGACCCCCCTGTTGTGATGATGATCACAAAGATGGCGTGCCTGACTAAGAGCGAAACAAGAAAAATTTCCGATCCGCGCGCATACCGGATGCAAATCCCCGTTGATTTGATTTGAAAGCAGAGACGGCTGTTACCATAAGGTCCGGTGCACTGCCGAAGAATCATCGATCAGTAGCGCAATACAAGCAATAACTGACTTTTCGCCCCAAACTTTGACCTCACGCCAGACCGTCTAGAGTGTTCCACGCATACACTTTTAATCTGGCATGTTCGTAATCAGCATTCGAGCCTCTATCAACGTACCTAGGTCTTCATTCGAAGTCCCATGGGAAGTTAAAACCATTCCCTTGTAAGAAGATCAGCTTTCTGAGCTCCAGAGAGTGCAACGAGCTCATCCAGGACAATCCTGGAGAGAGGTTGGAAAATATGCGCTACCTGGGAAGCGATCTGGCCCATGATGGTGGCGTGGACCAGTATAAAGACTCGAAATAATGCGGCTTCAAAACTAAAAAAGAGGAGTCCACCGCATCCGCCTGCGATTGCCGCAATGCTCGGGCGCCCTTGTAAAAAGACAAATGTCTGCCAGGCAGTGAGTGAGCGGTGGAAGGCACGCTCTGCCGTCTTCGAGTGCTGCATGCCAGCAAGCAAGGAACATGACAAACACTCCACCTCAGCGAAAGAGGATCTGAGGATAGCCTGCGCTGGACAGCGACCAGAAGCAGAGTCAAAAACGAAAAGACCTCGGAGCGGTTACAGACTCGCAGCTTCCAATCCAGCTAAAGGCACGGGAGCAGCGGCTGCGGTGGTATGGACACGTACTGAGGAGGCCCGAGGAACGTCCCGTAAAGAAGGCACTGAACATCGACACATCGAAGCACAAGGCAAGCGACCTCAAAGTGCCCCGAAGAAAAGGTGGACGGATGTGATCAATAAAGACCTCACTGAAATGAAGGCTACGGACGGCACAGGACGCCCTGGGTAGAAGAAGATGGCGACTGTTGAAAAGAACAGCGACCCCGCAACGGAGCGGGAACGCTATGGAGAGGAAGAAGAAGATCTAGCTCAGCGCCAACATCTGACCTCACTTTCAAAGTTAAACGCGCTGGCTTCTCGAAACCAAAGATTGCCCGACGTCTTTCCTCTTTTGTCTTCCATATATATGCCGTATCCTAACGTTGATGCCATCTGATCCGCCCTTGCTAAGCGCTAATTGAAATTGGGAGCCTTCAAGTGTCCGTTATCGGATCTGAAACAGAATAGCCCTGAAGCAGATTCAGTATTGAATAAATGATTTTAGGACTACAAACGGAGGTGGTGTTAACTATTTGTCTGCGCAATTTGAAGACATTCCCTCGAGTCAGTTAAGGATTGTCGGTCTCTTTGACTATGGGTACTAGCCTATGAACCGAAGATATTATTGAAGTTCCTCTCGACCTGCCTTCACTCCTGTCTGAAAAACGGCCACCTCGCGTTGTATATAACGATAATCAAAACTTTGAAGATGCCTTCACCACTACAACAGCAGGGTAAAAAAAACACAGCGGGAAAAGCGCAGACAGTGTCCGTAACGATCCACTAATTCACTTTTATACCTCTATTCGTAGGGTTGTTACAAAACGTTCTGTGGTGGGGCGTCTGCTCAAAGACCCCTTTGCTTCTTCATACTGCATGAGGCCATTTTTCATTTTCAGATAGGAGTCACATTCAACTTAATGTGTCTGTCCAGTGTAGCAATGAGGAAGGTAAAAGGAGTTTGAAGGCCACCTCTCTCTTTCCTCCGCACTCCACATAAAAGTTTAGCTTCAGAGGAAGTCGTTGTGCAGAATACTTTATAGCAAAAGGTCGTTATACGTTCCAGAACAATCCTCCGTAACACTTGAAAACCAACGATTTATCGATAACCTGTTTTTGACCTTCTGCGAGCGACCTCTTCTTGTTAAATCTTCAACGGATGTGGATATGAAAGTCGTGCGGTGTAATTCCTCACTCTAACTTCGAAGTCGTCACTTGTTCAAGTGATCGCCAGATTGAGCAGCGGAAGCGGGTCGTTCGAAATCTACCCTATTCGCAGTGTCAATGAAATATTGAGAAGAGTCTGGATGTTCTAGTTACCTTGCTTTCCACCCCTATTCGCCTCAACTCCAGACAAACAACTTCTTTTTGCGCTAGACCGAGTGGAGGAGATAGCCTATTCTACCAGCTTTACAATTATATAACTCGTAGTCAACTATGTCTAAAGGAGACTGGATCGTGCCTGCTCTTCAGGTACCTCCGAATCAACAAGCAAGATCGTCTCTTTGGTCGAGCTCGAAGTTGGTTCTTCATTGACAGCCCTCCTTCCCCCTCACAGTAGAATCCTACTTCGCCTTTTATTACTGCCTCCCTCGCACTCGACAGTGGGATGCCGGAAATGGATGGCATCCCGTAATATGTACGCAGGGCTGCCCACACTTTCTCCTCTTTCCTGGACAGGACACCAAAATTACAAGTACTCAAGCACTTCAATTAGTGTGATACCACCAACTCAGACTAGAACAGAAATAGTTGTAGGAGCAAAGCAATCAGTAATTTCTTCTTATCTGTCAGGGCTCTCGCTCCTTATTCGAAATCGCGTACGCCAGGCCCCATTGCAGAAGGAAAATCTGTCTCCCTCCAAATGTGAACCTTCATATCCGCCTGCGAAGCAGGACCTTTACCACTGAGCCATAAATGCGCTGAAAACTTCTTGCGCTTCGCGGTTATTCATGCACCAGTCGGATCGCCCAGGTATCGCAGGCGCGCCTCCTTCTGTGGCATAACTCGGCTTCGCCAAGCGGGCTCGAAGCGCTAGGTTATGGATCGCCGTCCAAGCATACTGCTCGAAGAGTTCCTCTGCATTAGCCAAGCACTGGAAAGCAGCGCAATAGAGCAGCGTCCTTTCTGTCAAGACGCAGAAGCAACAGCAGCTCTCGGAGCGCCGGCAAACAGTGATCTGACTAGCGCACTCATAACCGACACGGGACTCTAGCAGCCATTAGGAGCATCCTACTGCTTCATGCATTCTCCACTCTTGAAGCGTTGCTCTGGAATTTTCCCGCATTCAGCAGTAGAACGCTTCGAATGGCCTTCACTAAGGTTGTTGGTGGAAGATAATTGTGGTAAGAGTGATTAAGTCAATTGCTGCTGTTCATAACATCTCTGTAAACAAACCCCATGCATTCGGAATAGAACTAGTTTAGCGATCGTACAACCGCACCAAAGCAGCCGCACTGCCACGCCCCACCGGTCCGCAATAATGAGGATTGTAGTATCGTCTTATGAGCGGATTTTTCCATGTTGACATGTCAGTTTCAGCTACTCGCACTTGCTATCATTTCCTGTCACCCAAAAATAACGTTTCCGTCGCCACCCTATATCACTTCTCGAAACCCAAGGTCATACTGTTGCTGTAACCTACCACGAATTTGGCAACATTACCTTGAGGCTACTTGTCGTATCTTATCAGTTCTTAATACTTTCTGTGACCCTCCAATAATGTTCCTTGCCAACCCTATTATACTTCTTGAAACCAAGCTCCCATTATTTCTGTGACCTGCTCTACAAATTTGGTGATCCTTCTTTCCTGGAGTCCCTTTTCGTACCTTATCAATTGTTATCACTTTCTGTCACCCGCCAATAATGTTCCCGTCCCACCCCCTATATCACTTCTTGGAACCAACGTTCCACGCTCACTGCGACGGGTGCTATGAATTTCGTGACAGACAGACGCATGGACACACCCACAGACATACTAAGCGGATTATGTATAGGGCATAGTGTGATGATTATGTATAGGGCATAGTGTGATGATTATGTATAGTGGGATAGTGTGATGAGTTCATTTTCTACTGCAGGAAAAGGATGGCCAAAGAAAAGAGTTCACGCACTGAGTCCCTAATTAGTTGGCATTGTAGTGGTAAGAACGGTAGTGAAGATGATTCCATCCACTCTAATCAGTTGTTATAATTACCTGTCTCTCACCATCGGTGTCCCTGCTACAAAATTTTTGTAATTCAGTACATTGAAAGCTCCGCCACCTTTAACAACGACAAACCGCAACATCTCTTATCAGCCGCTATCACTTGTTATGGGTTTTTTCATCCACTGTTGATGCCCACATCTCCCCCTCAATATCACCTGCTGGAACCAACGCCTCGCTGACGCTGTGATCTACGATGTGAACACAGTGACCAAACTTTCTGACGCCCATTATCAAATCTTATCAGCTGCTGATACTTCTTGTCACCAGAAAATTATAATCATGTCTCGTACCCTACATCTTATCTTGGAATCAATACCCAGCTAATGCTGTCATCGTCCTTATGAAGATGGTGACGGTCCCCGCATCTTATCCTCCTATCATTCGACAACCCTTCCTGTCACCCACCAATAATTTTGCCCTCCCATACTCTATATCATATCTTGAAATTAACACCCAGCTGATGCTGTCCCCCGTGCTATGAACATGGTGATCTCATCAGATCTCATCAGCAGATATCACTTTCCAGTAGACACCGATCATGCTCCGTTCCACACACTACATCCATCTTGGAACAAATTTTCACGCTTTCTGCGAGGGATATACATTTTGTAACTCTCTCCTTCTAAGGCCCCTTCTTGAACCTTATTGAATATCACCTTTTATCACTCGCTAATGATGCTCCGCTCTCACATCCTAAATCAATTCTTTGAAGAAACGCACCAACGTTGTGCACGCTTACTGCGACGGCCGCTATGAATTTCGTGACCCTCCCCTCATAAGGCCCTTGTCGAATCATATCAGCAGTTGTGACCTTCTGTCACCTGTTCCAGTCCCACGCCCTATATCAATTCTTGGAATCAACGCTGCTTACTGCGGCGGGTGATACGAATTCCGTGAACAGAACGCACACGCAAGCACACACAGTAACACAGCTTAGCCAATTGTATGTATACCAGTCGGATCGCCCGGCTGACGCCGAGCTCTCCTCCTTCTCTTTAGCTCGGCTTCGCCGAGCTGGCCTGGCTTCGCCAGGCGCGCTCCATAATTTAACGGAAGCCTTTTTAATAGTGGGCTGCTCATACGGCGCTGTAGTGATCGAATCGTAACAGACAGAGCAAGGCTTAGGATCCTGCACTACTTAGCACACGCTTCTATTTGCAGCAGGGGTGTGGTCCGCGCCAC
>MU915937.1:0-13993 GCA_036418165.1 Cooperia oncophora
CACACGTCACAGCTTCGGTTCCGGGTATGGTGCAGGGGTTAGGACGGAAACACTATTGATGGGTGACAGAAAGTGATAACGTGATAACAGTTGATAAGATCCGATAAGGGGTCTTAGAAGGGGAGGGTCTTACCATATTCGCAGTTCCGGTCACAGCAGCGGTTGCAACTTGGCTGCAATAGCTGAAGAGATCGCGAGGGGAACATTAATTATGGATGACAGAAAGGTATCAACTGATAAGAGCTGATAGGGGGGTCAGAACTTAAGAGTCATCTGGTACATAGCACGCCACACACGAGGACCCGACAGGAACATTAATTATGGGTGACAGAAAGGTCTAACAACTGATAAGAGCTGATAAGGGGTGTTGAACTCTAACGTCACCTAATGCACAGCACGCGTCACCCAAACAGTCGGAAGTTGGCTCCAACAGGTGATTAGAGGGTGTGAGGGGAATGCCGAAGATGGATTAGAAAAAGGGATAACATAGGTAGGGGCTTATAAGGGGCATTGCGGCGGTCATTGTCCCTCAAGGTTTCATCGCGGTAACCTTGTCAAATCACAAACGTTCAAATATAGGGTCATAGGCGGCAGGTTATGATGTCTGCATATTACCGGATTATCAAATGAGGCGGGGGGGGGGAGGGAGTGGGGTGATGTGTGGCTGTGGTGCGCTTGAAACGGGAAAAATTTGCAATAAAAAAACAAGCTAACTACGCTCCCTGTTGTGTTTCAAGTGTATCAGACAAAAGTGATGCTTGTAGGAGGGGTGGACCTCAATCCGTCTAAAAGAGGGGTGGGGTCAAAAGTTCAGAGTAAAGAAATTCTGTCAGGGGGTTAGCTCTGTAGGTTTCTCCGTGCGATGAACGCTACAGTAAGCGCTAGCCAACTTTTTATAATACAATCAGCTGACGGAATCGATATGGAATGTGAAAACAGCAAAATGATTTTTATGTGTAAGACGTATTGTTGTCTGATATTCCATATTTATGTCCCGAGACCACGGAGACGTACGCCATTTGTTCCGATTTTGCGCGTCGATGTGTCTGGTCTCAGTTTCATGTTATCATCGTTCTGTCATCATCTATCTGTCGGCTGCCTTCAAAAGCCCGACTCATTCGGCCGTCTAGTCGTGTTGAACGATTACCGTAACGAGTCTGTCAATAGTTGCTTTCCATCAATTTCACTGCTCGTAATGATGAATTTTTGTTATTGATTAGTATACTAACCAGTCTAGCATAGTTTTCTTCTACAGCCTTCCTACTCTGGTTCGATCGGTCGATAGTAATCGATAGAAGCGATGGCTTCAGATTTCTGAACCATTGTCAATGTTTTCGTGGCGGTCTCGGATTTCGGCCCATTAACGATCGATTTCGTAGCGGGCGTACAGTTCTCTGAACGTCATAGAATCGCGGCTTCATCGATGTAGACCTCTTCTGTACTGTATTGATAAGGCGGTTATCGATTACTGAGCAGCGCCTGGCGTGTTCTGATCAATTTGGGAGTGTTCTATAGAAGATTGTGTTAATTACATGGGGTGATTAGGCTTATGGTTGTCGATAATCGTATTCATATTGTCGTTCCCGATCGATATCCGTCAATGTGTCCGATTTCGTTCCGCAAGGACGACGACGACGGTGAGACGCAATGAAAACGTACTTGGTTTCATCGTTGACGTTGGCTGGGATGACTCATTGCGTTTTGGTATTCTAGGCGTGAAAAGGCATTTTTTTCCTTTCCCTTGCGATTTCCGATTTCTCATTTCTGCCTCTTCCGATTTCCGATTTCTGTGTAACGCCTTCCGGATGGCATCTATCAAAGGGTGTCTAAGGTATTGGAGCACATTTTCAACACAGCGTGTTGCAGGGGTTCATGCAGGAATCACAGAAATGTTGCTCATTTTCGCTGCGCGCTTCGGGGAAGGTCAAAGAAAGGGTGCACAATAGGCTGATGGCGCATCCCCTAAATGACAGAATTTTGCATTTCGGCAGTTTTTACTTTTTTTTATTGAGTTCGCGTAAATTAGAACATTTCGCCTGAACAAAAACGTGTTCGCACAAGAATGCTGAGTTATGGGCAAAAGTCGTGCCCCAGGCGGGAGTCGAACCCGCACCTCACGCTTTCCGGGCGAGTGCGCTATCCGTTACGCCACCAGGGCCGCTTTTACCCTCTCAGCTTAACGGCTTTTATGCCGTAGCCTTACAGCACTCACACGTTTAACTTGGTGAGCCGGTAAAGAGGGTAAAAGCGGCCCTGGTGGCGTAACGGATAGGATAGCGCACTCGCCCGGAAAGCGTGAGGTGCGGGTTCGACTCCCGCCTGGGGCACGACTTTTGCCCACAACTCAGCATTCTTGTGATAACATTCGGAACGCGTACTGCGGCGTTAAACAGCAGTTATCATAATAAAAACGTGTTCATGTACCTGAATCGAAAGTTGCTCTCCCTTATCCTCCTCACCATCCCCCTCCCTCGCCCAGGAAAACGGAAGAGCTTCTCATCGCCTGATCTTCCGTAAATTCCTAGGTCTTTTTTTGCTGTTTCTTGACAACTACAGAAGCGCGCAGCGCAAACAAATTTCACATTATTGGTCCAGACACCGTTCCAAAGATGAGCTTCACGACCCGGACGACCTCACATGTGAGGAAGGAAGCCTGAATCTTTTTTTCTTTTCTGTTGCTCTAGTTTCTGATCCTTCAAAGGAATGTTTTTGCGCTCATCACAGCATACAGACAGAAGTTCGTGTCCTTAGCAGACTGTCCTTTGGTAAAATGGATTCATAAGAGAACGTAAAATCTTATGACTGCAACGGAGCGTTTTTTAGTGGGGTGGGAGAAGGGGATGGGTCTCTAGCCTGCTCCCCACCAATTGCGAAAGCTGGCAGATGACCTCAGTTGGTGGAGAACAAAGCTGTGCCACACCAAACCAAGCCCTCCTGAAACGCCCCAGAACAAAATTGTATGGGTATAATCTTTCAATGCCTGTCAGGAATGTAGGTGGTCCTGCACCAGCACCTGGTAGCCATGATGAAAGAGCGCCAGTAAAGGTGCAAAGACCAAGTGCATCAATCTATGTACAGGTGTTCGTTGGTCCGTGTGTTAACGAGAACTTGTGATCGGATTGATGATTATAAGACTTTTTTGTTCGATGATTGATTCGGATCAGTGCAGCTTCTTTTCATTCACATAATGACGTTTGCTTCACAGCTTCTAGGTTGTAGTTATATTTAGTTCCTCTTGACTGCTAGTATTTTTACATTACTTTTTGAATATGCGGTCACGTTTCTGCCTTACTCGTCCGACTGCAGTGAGCTTTTTGGAAGATTTCCTCCTATTGCGGCCACCAACATTTGAGACTAGAAGTAATTTCCTGGTCGTTCCTTCCGAGACCAGTACCTTCAAATTCCCATATCGGTAGTGATCAAATGGGTAGGGGCTAGTGGTACAGTTAGGAAAGCTAACCATTAAAATCCAAACTCTTTCTCGGTAAATGTTGAAATCTGAAATTCCTTTTCTTCAGGTTGAGCAATGATTTCCTTTTTGCAGCCAAAATTTGAGGCTAAAAGGGATCCAAGACTAGGCGTTGTTAACGACTTGTATGTGCCGTGGGCTACGTCACAGGTTTGGCGATTGGTTTCCGGGAATCGCGTTGGGTTTACTATGGTTAAGTTCCGACCGGCTTCACTAATTCAGAACTTGAACTTCGGAATAGTCCCCTTGAATTCTCTTCTTAATACTTTACTGGCATGCTGCACCGAACCGTTCCGATTAAACTGTGGTAACAGTCAATGTGTGAATTTATTAGACAACCAAAAAAGTTCGTGCGGTTCTCAAGGTAGCGAAATAATAACATAAAAACCGGCCTTAAACTTAGATTTATTCCGAAAAATAATTACCCTCAGCAAGTAATACACTTTCCCATTTAGACACAAGAGCATATATTCCATTTTTGTAAAAATCTTGCTTTTGGGAATTAAAGAAATGTTTTAGTTCGTTGTCCAAAGCCACTTCATTTTCAAATCGCCGATTCCTCATGTGGTTGTCCAAGGCCAAAAACAGATGATAGTCACTTGGAGCAAGGTCTGGCGAGTACGGAGGGTGAGGTAGAATTTCCCATCCTAGTCGCGCTATTGTTTCCTGAGTGATTCTTGCAGTGTGTGGTCTTGCATTGTCCTGGTGGAAAACCACACCTTTTCTGTTCGCCTTAATTGAAAGTAATCTAAATTAACAAATACACTGAATGACACTCCTTGACATATGTCTCAACATTGTTCACTGTTCCCACCCACAGATCCAGTTTACTGATATACTTCGTAAAAGTAGACAATAAAACCGCAGGAACTTTATTGGTTGTCTGATAACCGTTAATTGAAAGGTTTTCAAAAATCAATGACCACTAATCTCCAATCTTATAGTGATCTTTTCCACACGCTTTACGACATAATGTGTTTTGAATTGAGGCACTGTTTTCCCTTTACTGGCTCACTGTTCGAAAATCAAGCCTAGTTTTGATTGAAGTTTTTTTTAGTTGGGTTAAATATAACTAGAAATTGAGTTCTCGGGCAGTTTTTCCCCTGGTTACGAATATCCCATCCGCTCAGGTTGAAACTACTGTCGTCCTCGCCGGTGTCCTATGAGCGTCAAATTTGTTACGGAAGGTTTTTTTTGCGGGGTAATCTGACTTCATAATTAGGACTATCACATCCATGTACCATGAAAAAGCCTGCACAGCACGATTCGCTGCCCCAGAATAGCTTCCAGCACGAGTGTCTACGACGTGGACGCTAGGCGTTTTGACTTTAGGCGAATGTGATATTCGTGTTCAGGAGGTGATGCTACTACTGCAGACAGAATTTTGGCCGTCTCTATAGAAAATTTTCAGTCAAATGCAGCTTGATTTTTTGAGTAGTGGGTCGGTGAGTGGTGAATGACGCCTATTTTGTTTGGAATAGGAGCTGCGGGTTGAATTTTGGATGACGGGTTGCTGATGTCGTTTCCAGTCACTGGAGCATCTTTTTGCTGGGTGAAGATCGAATTGAGGCGTTCGGTTCGTTGTACAAGCGAAATCTGATGGTTTTCACTGTGTGAACTGGCTGATGAAACTCATTGTTCGTTTGTATTGATTTGAAACTGTTGACTTTAGGCCATTCAAATGAAGACATGCCATCTCGAGCGCGGTTTCGCATTTACAAATAGGGCCTAATTAAACAACCATTCAGATTCAGAAGGCTAAGCCCACCCTCGTGGCGCCCAACCGAATGCTTCATCAAAAGGTTTTCCGTGGCCGTGAACCAGTCGAAGCATGTACCGCAGCGAGTTCCTTAAAGGCAGTTGGCACGATAAATCGCTATACAGGTGTAGGATTTGTACAACTGGCTTAACAGAATTCCGTGACCTCGGACAGGCGCTGCGTGAAGCCTTTTCCAAGGAGGGTACCTCTATAACGCCCTATTGAGCAACAACTTTACGTCCCAAACGCCTTCCTTGCCCGCCCGCCCACAAACGGACGACCGTTTCTGACGCTCGTATTCATTCATTTGCTGAGCAAATTATGAAGCGAAGGGATTGGTATGAAGCGGCCGTGATGCTGCATGCATACATGGGTACACATATGCATATCTTCGGTAGCGGTGATTGGTAAGATGCCTACGGGAAACTCGTCCGAAATCGATTTACAAGTCACTGAGAACGGAGGCTTTTTCTTCGCCGGATTTTGACCGTTTCACTCCGTTCTTTCGCCATTTCCCCACTATACAGCGCCCTACTAGCATTTTAGGCTAAGTAGGAAACCATCGTGCCAACTGCCTTTAAGTCTCTTGCCTATTTGGTGGGTTAACCTTGAGTTTAAAACATCGAAGGAAGCGCCAGGAGATTCTGCGCTATATATCGCAAGGAGAAAATACTTCTCTGGCAATGTATAGGTTTTAAGAGTAAGCGCGTAATCTTTCAGCTGTTGCTCCACAGCTGACGGAATATACCACTTGTGAACAAACAACACAAACGTGTTTCCAGCGTGGTTCATAGCAGGAAACGTTGTACGTTGCTCCCGCCACCCCATGGCATTTTTTGCAATTTAAAGTAGGAACAGCAGGTAGAAAGTTTGGAGAATTGAGGGAATAGTGGGTTTGGGGAAGTGAGGTCGTATCAGAGAAGCGGGGTTTGAAAGAGACGGTTGCTGAAATTTCCCCAACGGCAGGACGCGTCTAAGTACTGTATGCTTTCCATTTTACTAGGCGTGAGTGGAGCACGTGGTGATCTGAATCCCTGACCCGGAATGACGTCGGAACGTCTTCGGATGTTGTTCTCTGGAACTGCCCTCTGCTGAAGTCATCAGTGGTGAAATATTGGAGCACGCGGAGAGCAGTCGTGTGAGAAATTGTCCTTCCATTCTTGGGCGTTTTGGCATGAATTTCTAAGGTCTTCTTTGCACTTCTTTCCTTTTGTTTCTGCATCTTTGAGAGCGTTCTCGTGACTGACTAGAGCCGCGTTCACTAGTTTTTGCAAAATCGTGTCGCTTTCTTGAACATGTTCCTGTCTTCACCTGAGCAGCTGTCGTGATGGTATGCCGCACATTACCCTCTAAGGAATGTCAGGTCACATTCATATTCGGCATTTGAACGATTCAGTTGCACGATTTGGGGATCGAGAGACTATGAAGAACTGCGTTCCATCGCTAAACACGAGACTGCTGCAACGGCAAATCCAACTACTCTGAGGAACAGAGCACTCGTACGTTGAAGATCCTCGCGCCAAGGGAGTCGTATTTGGTCGCTGAAGGTAGACAGGGTCGTTTGCCTGGGGGAATTGTTTTCAGTTTCTGACTACTCTGGGTTTTCCTGTTCTCAGTGCGCTATATACCTCTCCGCAGTGGCAGTTTTCAATGGGAAAAAGGGAGGAATGCCAAAAAAAAACTGTGGAAGGACAGCAGGAAGTTGGGGCATTAAGGAAAATGGCAGGTAGAGGAGCGGGAATAGAAAATTTGGAGGGAGGGTCTAATTTCTTAGAATTTTCCGCAACGACTATGGAAGAAACTATGGAAGGACACCAGGAAGTTGGGGAATTGAGGAAAATGGCAGGTAGAAGAGTGGGAATAGAAAATTTGGAGGAAGGGTCTAATTTCTCGAAATTTTCCGCAACGACAAGTGATAGTTTTGCATCTTCACATGCTGATAGATCTTTCGACTGTTGCAGCTTTCCAAAGATTACCGACAGAAAGCAGTGGACAGTGGCGCGATTGATTCGCTTGAATCGCGATGAATATGAGTGCAGTCCTAGTCCAACCTCGTCTGCGGAAACCTTGCACCACTTAGTAGGTGGTGTAGGTACTACAGAGGGACCAACATTGTGAAACCCAACTTCTTAACTTCAATTTGACGGCGTTGTTGGTAATGTGTCGGAAGGCAGAGCACACATTTGGGGCTGGCGTTTCCAGAGAAGAGATCCTATCTATAAATCCTCATTGGGGTGAGAACGCAACTCGGCTTTGATCCCTTACTTATTCCTTATGCACCTTTTCTCACTTTTGCAGTAGTTTGCAGGTCCAGGACAAGTGAAACCTATTTAAAATGAACAAATTGTTTCGATATGAAATAATAAAGGTACTAACGAAAATGCGAATTGCCCCCTCCAAGCCGAACACAGCCGCATTGAATATATAGGACGTCTCGGCTTTTCCAAGGGCTCATTTAGAGTGCAAAGAACATCAGCTGCATTCTCGGCTCTCTCGGGGCTATTCGCTCAAGTGAATGGATATGGCAAATCGCCATATTGGATGTAATCGTTGATGAACACATGTCTTCCATATAGAGCTACACGACTCATTCTCTCTGCCCAACCCATGTAGATTTATAATCGTTTGCTCTTTGCGAGCATCGTGACCAGTTGTCTCCCGACAACTGATCCAAGCCAGCAGACCATTGATAAAACTGCAGCTTTCCGTTTGACCGCCGCATCATCACCCGCCTCTTTGCGAAGCTCTTCCTCCTCCAGCCTAGGCGTTGTAAACGTCATGAAATCGCCGGCTCATGCAGTAGCTGCCATCAACTTCATGATTTGTGAATTTGCCATTCGTCTTCATATTCATACTTGCTAACTGCTCCTACTTAATTCTGATATCGTCATGTATGCCGAGTTCGTACATATCATTAACTACTATGTTAATCAGCTGATCAAAGCGCATCAGAACAGGCAAAGAGAAAGAAAAGCCAGGAAGGTGCTTTATAATGCACTGAAAGCGCCTGCACCACTTACGATGAAATCATCGGCAATTTCGGGCGATTCTGGATTCGATGATTTCGCCTACATTGACCATGATATGACGACTCCAATTATTACTGCAAGACCATTCGAGATCTATGGAAAACGGAAAAAGCCCTGGGGTAAGAGGCAATATTTGTTATTTCGAAATAATAATAAAAACCTTCCGCGCTAATTCTGTCCCTTCTGTTCCGAAGAAAGAGACTTTTGGGCTTTATATGATGTCAGAGTGTGTGCGATCTCAGGGATGATTTGGATGAGCTATTTATTCACCGAATTCATTCCTCCTAGACGTGACACAGCAGCTGCTGATTTCTTTCGCATTGATTTTTTTTCATTTGAGAAATGGGATATGGAAATGAGATTACAATAAGCATTTGATAATTGGATCTGATTAGCAGGAATTGTTGAGGAAAATAGTCGCACCAGGAGCTGCTACTGGGCATCTGGAATTTTTTTCTTTTTCTGCAGTTTTATTTTATATAATTCAGCTCTGGAATGTATCCAAGGATCGTATTTGTCGGTGGACGGAGAGGGAGGGGGGGGGGGGACGTTTCGTTCGTTGGAGGGAGAGAAGTTAGAGTCATATTAAAAATGTTTTCTGTTGTTGGACTCTTCTCAGGTTTTCTCTGCTTCATGTACGCTAAATACTTCTGCCCCCGCTCGACTGAAGTTTTTTTCTTAAAAAAAAAGTGGGAATTGCTTGAAAAAAAACTAGGGAAAAATGATAGGAAATTGGGAAAGTTCAGGAAGGTGATAGGTAGCATGAGGAAGGGGTCGTACCGAGGTGGAACTTTCGAGGAGGCCGTCGTATTTTTTGCAAATTTCCCCAACTGCGGGTTCTGCCCTGGTATCAGGGCAACCCATGGAATGATAAAGCTTCTAACCTTAGTTTTCACTCTTTCTAGAGTGTGCCGCGTTTTCTACCTTTATCTGGATCGTATATGGTTTTCGACATGTGATTCAACCTCAACTAAGGACATGGGCACAGTTTCTAAGCGAGTTTCTATACACCTAGGCGGGTCCAGATCAAGTTTGCCACCCTCGGAGGAGTGAAATGTTTGGTTGATCCAGACGGAAGTCGATCCAAGATGCGATCGCCGTACTGTTTGTTTATAGTACCTTCTGAAATTGCACCATCCCTGCTCCTTGAAGAAACAAATAAAATTAAAAAGATGATAAGTTTGCAAATTTAAGTCCGATTGTGATATGGCCGTATTTGTCTTTGCTTTTTTGGGGGAGCCAAAGTGTATTTGCGCCTTAAAGTAACTATTGCCAAAGCCGTTTACCACCTTTAGGCTTTAGCGTATCACACCTGTTATGTTGCCTCGTACCTACTCCTTTGTGCTATTTCAGTCATCCTGAGGTTAACAAATGGAAGTTTAATAGGCCTTGTCGAAGATAAATCTATATCCTGAGTGAATGATTGTGATTCTTTTTTCCAACCTTGGGAGAGCCTTCTGCGCTGTTGCAGCATGCCGCTCTGCGTTTGGCGCTGGGCCTTGATCCTAAGGTCTCTCATTGGCTCAAATTTTCAGGAATTCATAGATGAGCGAGCTCTTCACAGTTGTGACACTGCAGGATGGCGTGCGCAGTGAACCAGTCGGATCGGCCGGCTTCGCCGGCCGATCCTCCTTCCGCGTGTGAAGTGGGTCCCTGTGAGAAGTTTTCCATGTGAGGGAGGGCCAGTCGGATCGGCCGGCTTCGCCGGCCGATCCTCCTTCCGCGTGTGAAGTGGGTCCCTGTGAGAAGTTTTCCATGTGAGGGAGGGCCAGTCGGATCGGCCGGCTTCGCCGGCCGATCCTCCTTCCGCGTGTGAAGTGGGTCCCTGTGAGAAGTTTTCCATGTGAGGGAGGGCCAGTCGGATCGGCCGGCTTCGCCGGCCGATCCTCCTTCCGCGTGTGAAGTGGGTCCCTGCGAGAAGTTTTCCATGTGAGGGAGGGCCAGTCGGATCGGCCGGCTTCGCCGGCCGATCCTCCTTCCGCGTGTGAAGTGGGTCCCTGTGAGAAGTTTTCCATGTGAGGGAGGGCCAGTCGGATCGGCCGGCTTCGCCGGCCGATCCTCCTTCCGCGTGTGAAGTGGGTCCCTGTGAGAAGTTTCCATGTGAGGGAGGGCCAGTCGGATCGGCCGGCTTCGCCGGCCGATCCTCCTTCCGCGTGTGAAGTGGGTCCCTGCGAGAAGTTTTCCATGTGAGGGAGGGCCAGTCGGATCGGCCGGCTTCGCCGGCCGATCCTCCTTCCGCGTGTGAAGTGGGTCCCTGCGAGAAGTTTTCCATGTGAGGGAGGGCCAGTCGGATCGGCCGGCTTCGCCGGCCGATCCTCCTCTGCGCGTGTGAAGTGGGTCCCTGCGAGAAGTTTTCCATGTGAGGGAGGGCCAGTCGGATCGGCCGGCTTCGCCGGCCGATCCTCCTTCCGCGTGTGAAGTGGGTCCCTGCGAGAAGTTTTCCATGTGAGGGAGGGCCAGTCGGATCGGCCGGCTTCGCCGGCCGATCCTCCTTCCGCGTGTGAAGTGGGTCCCTGCGAGAAGTTTTCCATGTGAGGGAGGGCCAGTCGGATCGGCCGGCTTCGCCGGCCGATCCTCCTTCCGCTCGTGTGAATGTGGGGGTCCCTGCCGAGACAGTTCTTCCATGATGAGGGAGGCCAGTCGGATCGGCCGGCTTCGCCGGCCGATCCTCCTTCCGCGTGTGAAGTGGGTCCCTGTGAGAAGTTTTCCATGTGAGGGAGGGCCAGTCGGATCGGCCGGCTTCGCCGGGCGAATGGTCGAAAGAA
Source organism: Cooperia oncophora (assembly GCA_036418165.1). Classification (NCBI taxonomy): domain Eukaryota; kingdom Metazoa; phylum Nematoda; class Chromadorea; order Rhabditida; family Trichostrongylidae; genus Cooperia; species Cooperia oncophora. The sequence continues at coordinate 11,023 of MU915937.1, forward strand.
ATATTATTTTGAGAATTACCGCACTTTACCGTTTCACTTCTAGTATATACCCCCCTAGTAGACAGCCATCAAAATTTTCTATGGGGCACTGCAAAAAATTGCCGACGGTACCAACGGTTTGGTATACTCCCTACGATTATCCCCTCACTATGTTCGTCTGCCATACCATTGCTTAGTTTCAGCTCACTCCCCATTTCGTGGGGTTTTTCGGATGCGTTTCGAGGGTTTTCGTCCTCGGCATCGCCCACTTCGGCGAACGCTCCGCCCATCAGGGGTCATTAATTCCGTCCGCCAACTAAGTGCCTATCGTTTGCCACTTCTCCCACTCTCTGAGCTTTTTTGGAACCCAACTACGAATTTTTGAAAGTTTCGTAGCAGGCACCGCTTACCTACAGAACGCCCTGCACAGAATGGGTTTGTTTCAGTCATTTCGTCCGCGAACTGATTGCCTATCGTTTGCCACTTTTTCCGCTCTCGGGCTCTTTTGGAACCGAACTGGGAATTTTTGAAAATCTCGTAGCAAGCACCGCCCATCTGTAGAACGCCCCGCCCAAAATGGTTTGTTTCAGTCATTTCGTCCGCGAACTGATTGCCTATCGTTTGCCACTTTTTCCGCTCTCTGGGCTCTTTTGGAACCGAACTGGGAATTTTTGAAAATCTCGTAGCAAGCACCGCCCATCTGTAGAACGCCCCGCCCAAAATGGGTTTGTTTCAGTCATTTCGTCCGCGAACTGATTGCCTATCGTTTGCCACTTTTCTCCGCTCTCGGGGCTTTTTTGGAACCGAACTACGAATTTTTGAAATATGAAGCTCACAACTATGCGCACGCGCCGCCCACAGTGGGCGGGGCTTAGCCTAGTTCACGTGTGTTTCGTACATCTTGGCCCATGCCCTACCCATCCCAACCTTGACCCGCCCCCTGAGACTGGCTCTTCAGGTAGTTCCGAATTTCCGGACAGACAGACAAACAGACAGACAGACAGACAGACAGACAGACAGACGTCGCCGTTTATATATAGTAGGATGGGTTTGTTTCAGTCATTTCGTCCGCGAACTGATTGCCTATCGTTTGCCACTTTTCTCCGCTCTCGGGGCTTTTTTGGAACCGAACTACGAATTTTTGAAATATGAAGCTCACAACTATGCGCACGCGCCGCCCACAGTGGGCGGGGCTTAGCCTAGTTCACGTGTGTTTCGTACATCTTGGCCCATGCCCTACCCATCCCAACCTTGACCCGCCCCCTGAGACTGGCTCTTCAGGTAGTTCCGAATTTCCGGACAGACAGACAAACAGACAGACAGACAGACAGACAGACAGACAGACGTCGCCGTTTATATATAGTAGGATGGGTTTGTTTCAGTCATTTCGTCCGCGAACTGATTGCCTATCGTTTGCCACTTTTCTCCGCTCTCGGGGCTTTTTTGGAACCGAACTACGAATTTTTGAAATATGAAGCTCACAACTATGCGCACGCGCCGCCCACAGTGGGCGGGGCTTAGCCTAGTTCACGTGTGTTTCGTACATCTTGGCCCATGCCCTACCCATCCCAACCTTGACCCGCCCCCTGAGACTGGCTCTTCAGGTAGTTCCGAATTTCCGGACAGACAGACAGACAGACAGACAGACAGACAGACAGACAGACAGACGTCGCCGTTTATATATAGTAGGATACAAACAACATGTCTCATTCAGCTGCAGGCCTTCAAGACATGGAAACAGCAAGATACTTAGTCTACAGCGCTTTGCCCTAGTTCACCTAGTGAGTAAATAAAGTGAATAAATAGCAAAGCAGCAATTGGCAATTAACGAGAATATATCGGCGTGCCTGGTCGCTTCCTTTTATTTCCGATTAATCGATTCATCGCTGGGAAAAAGCGTGTTGAACAAGACGCGATTACTGGCAGGGCAATTCCGCGATTACTGATTTCGATTACGCGATTTCGCGATTACTGGTCTCTCGCTGGGGTAAATTTTGAAGAAATATGACCCCCACCCCCCATGCTACGAACCAGCTCCCTATGTCTTACAAGTTTCGTACCAAAAACCTACCATGTTTTCCCCGAGAAACTGCCGTTGAGCGGGGAAAGGGGTGGGGGGAGCTCGTCTCTAAGCAACTACTAAAGTCATCTATCATCGAAATTAGTCGCTGTATAGGACTTTGGCTGCGGCGCCAACTGGGGAATCTTCAGACTCTCTCAATCTCAATACGACCTTCTTCCTTCAGCGACCAAATACGACCTCTTCGGGGGACTTCAAAGCCTACGACGTGTTCCTGTTACTGAGGAACAAGTAATCTTGATTTGTTTGGCTAAACGGATATTTTCTAAGTAAAGGCTCACGCCAAAATATTGGGAACGAACTGAAGACAATTTTCAATGAGGACGCATTCGTGCGAGGGAAATGCGGCAGTTTTTCAGATTTTCCTCTTCAATGCTTTTGACGTCAACTTCTATGGTTCCGGTAGTTTCCTAATTTCTTCGGGGGTTATGAGCTTTCGATGGAGTGCTTATGGAGTTTAGGGCAGCAAAGGCTTGAAGACATTCCAGATCAGGGTGCGTCATACTTTTGGGGGCCGCCAGGGAATCGTGTTCTCGGGGCCACTAGTGAGCGGGTCATATTTGGTCGCTGGAGGGGAGGCCTTTTCTTTTAAAAGGAGCCTTTTGGTCGTTGACTAATTTTGATTTTTCCCGTTTCACATGTGCTTTTATCCCCCTTCCCCGCCTGACGCCTGGTTTGTAGAACAGTGTGAAGAATTATGGAGCAAACTTTCGAAAAGCGGTGGCAATTTGGGAAAATTTAGGAACATGGTAGGTAGGGTAGAGGAAAGGGGGTCGTACTAGAGGCCAGTTTAAGGAGATGGGAGGCATGTGTGAAATGGTAGTGTAGGTACGACCCCCATCCCTCACCTAAATGGTGGTGTCAGTACGATCCCCTCTCCCTTTCCCAGCACCTACCTACTGATCTCCTCCC
>MU915939.1:3489-15974 GCA_036418165.1 Cooperia oncophora
CCATAACTCCGTTCAGAAGATTGTTCTGCAAATTTCAAAGGCAGATTCGAGATCAGCGTTCAAAACTACGTTTAGTGATCTACATCTCATTACAAATTGCCACTTCGACCTGACGACCTTCCCTAGTAAGTTTAAGAATATACAGGGGGGGGGGGCACCGAAGTCACATATCAGCAAAGTTTTCGCTGCCCAGACAGAGGACGTGGATACGAGTACCAGGGCGGAAGATACCCAAGATGTTCCTCTATAAGCAGGAGCTGGCTCTCGCCCATCATGTACACCAAAATATGAAGTCATCTCCAGTCGCAGCCTGACTGGAGAAGACCTTTGGAATTCATGTCACCTCCAAACAGCTGCGAAACTTCTAGTATGGAGTCACCCATGAATTAGCTACGCTATTCTGGAGACCAGATACTCTCGATCCTAATACCCCCACATCGAGACGTCGCCACGGTCTAGGACATCAAATGCTTTTCAGCCGCAATGCGCGTCAAGGTGGAGTTGATGGTAGGCCGGACGTACCGATGAAAGACCAAATTTTTGTCGTGACCCCGGACTGTAGCAGCGCTGGCGTTAACATTGGGCAATCTCGTGAAGAATATTCTCCTTCATTGGTTCGCCCTTACCATGCTTGGACCTTGTACTGCTACTGCCATTGAGTGCCACCACATGGAATCGAAGGGCGTTGGAGAAACTCTCGCCTACTTGGAATGGAAGGGGCTGAGTACCTAAAGAAGATGGAATATCTAAGTAGGTCACCTGACCTGAATCCTCCTCAATTACCCGGTTCGGGCGGAGTTCAAGCGAGGTGTCTAGCGGTGGCGGAGAAATCGACTATCTCGCTGATCTCAGGCACCACATCGCGGTCGCGTGCCAGAATCTCTCGATGGCGCTCGTCCAGAAGGCTGTGGCGGAGTGTCATGATAAATTTGATATGCTCTTAATATGGTGTCAAAATGTTTGATGAGATTCAATGACCCGTGTTAAGCTTATAGCGGCTTCGAGTCATAAAGAAAATGACTTTTGTGCGCCCCTGTTATACATATATGTGTGATTGCGTGAGTGTCTATGACCTTCTCGCACGACGGGATCTACGAATAGAAGACTACGAGTTAAGACTAAGATCTACGAGCTACTAGAAGACTACGAACTAAGAACTAAGAGCTACAACCGGAAAGTTTTCCCTCGCAGTTCGGAGAAATTTCTCTCGGAGTGGGATGCGACCTCCTCCCCACCGCGCAATTACGGCTCTTAGTGGCATTTTCCCCAATATACTATACCCTGATGTGAGCGAGACTTTTATTTCTTGTTTTCGCACTTCTGGAGTAAGAGTCGTGTTCCGGGCCAGAGTAGAGAAGCTACTGAGCTCAGAACAACCTCGAGGACCTTCCAAAAAGTCTTGAATACAACAGTTTAAGTTTTTTTTGAGGAGCTTTTGCAACAAATGTGCTCAAAATGGGTTCGCCTCAAATACTCTGTGAGCTCATGGTAACGCGAGTTTGCTACTGTTTCTGATCCTACAGCTATTAAGTAATACGCCTACTTGGCATATTCTATTTCACTCATTACAAAAATACCGCTCATACGAACACTTTCATAACGGAGAAATTGAGCAAGGATAAACAAAAAATAATGCAACAATAAAGATACGGTGATTTAGAAGATGACCTGCACACCGCTGTTTCGGAAGTACTGTTTGTTTTTTGCATCATCTTAGATACGAGCAACGAAGTAATGTTTATTAAACGCCAACAACATACAAAGTGCCCAAGCACAACATAATTATTGGTAGAAATCTATTTTCAATCTCAACATATACAATCTGGGTTACTAGAACCTTTCATCTGGAATATAGTCGTCTAGCCGCGCCTCTACTGCCCATGCATATTCTCCGTCATGAGGATCAATCGAGAAAGACTGCAATCAGATCATCAATTGTAGCACGTTTAATCCAACTACATTTCACCATTTAAAAAGCGACCCAGTAAAGGGGAACAGATCATTTACAATGGGAGCAGGGACAGTGCGCAGGTGGCAATCCACCATCCACGCGCGGCCACTCGGTCTGCCATCATACTACACTCGTCATCCGGGCAGTTGATTAGGGCGGTCGTCAAGGGGCCGCAGACGCGGCTGCAGCAGCGACCGCGTACGTAGGAACTGTGTGCGGCGATCAGCCGTTTCCGGCCTGGTTTAGTCATTTTTCCTACTTTTCACTGTTTTTGGCTGTTTTTTCAAGGTTAACTGTTCCTTGTCTTCACAAGATAAATTATGATTGAGTTTTTCTAACTTTGCGAACAATTAGACGATTAAACAAAACAGTTAAACAAACACCTAAGAAAATCGCGAAAAACACTCCATTACAAGAAAAAAAAGAATTCACGTCTCGATATACTTCATATAGGCAATAAAGCAAATGACCTTGAAAAAAACAGCCAAAAACAGTGAAAACTAGGGAGAAAATTGCTAAATTAGGGTGGAAACAGCTGATCGCAGCGATCGTGACGCGCTGCAGCCGCGTCGCGTCACTTGGGCCGGATAATCAACTGCCCGGATGACGACTTTAGCCTCTAGTGCTTGAAATGACACCTGAGGAACTTACTCTCAATCTGTGCGTTATATCGTCCAAAAGCCCGTGTTTTGGTTCTAACTCGTCATCAGTTGTCTGTACGTCGGGTTTCTCTTGTGTGTAGTAATTGTATTCATAGTAAAAGATTGACATCATTGCGAATATAGAAATAACCACGAACATCGCTCCTAAAATTGACTTAAGATTAAAAAAAAGATAAGTTTCCGCACGTAGGCAGTTCAAGAAACAACGTGGACACAAATCAATTTGTGAGAAATAGATTCATTTAGCTCAAAAGCAGGTGCACGACTACCTGGGAGTTGGAGTTGTCCCTCACGTCCGCCGGAGGCAGACCATCACGTTGTGTAAAATTTCTGCTAAGTACGACCCTTTCCACCGAAAGGGGGTGTTGGTGGGACCCCTTCCCCCTCCGAAGAAAAGACATTATCAAGTCGGATTTCGGACCTTCGCAAAAGGTGTTCTGGAGCAGGTTATTTTGAGATATTTTGCAAAATAGGCCAGAAACTCCGAAGCACCCTTTTCTCAAATATCCAAAACTTTCTTGAGAGTTGTAATTCTCAAGCAGGAAAGGTTGTGAAGGTGTAGGTTTGGTATTGATTGACTGCGCTCAATTCGTTCCGAACATACTCCTTTCAAGTATACTTCCGTTGTGAGTTCATGTTGAAATTTGTTTTCACCTACGTACGAGTTTTCATGCTTGAACAGTGATAACTTTCTTCATATGTGGCTGTTGTTGAAAATAAAAACAGGCTGGAATCCACGAGACTCCTCTTTTCCAACAGGCGCCCCTTCTTTAACTGGTTAAAAACGTCTACGGTGTGTAATTGTTGTGGCCAGTTTCGGGCGACGCGATGAAGCCACTTTGCCGGTGCAGCGCCATTTTCAGTTCATTCAAAGACGTGAGTATGCCTCCGGAACACATCATTCCGTAAAGGTTACTGGTCTGTACTTCATATTCATTTGGCGTCGGTTGACATCATCTCTGTATTGCGCCATGCATCCGACTCCCACGCAGAGATTGGAAAGGTTAGCTTCCAGAAACCGCTCTCTGTTTGAGTGTGTGCCTTTACGGTTCAGGAAAGTTCGAGCATTCACCGTCTTTCATTTGTCTATTGATTTATGGTGTCGCCACTGTACTTATTTTCACCGCCCGTTCCCCATCTCTGAGCGTACAGCTGTCCATAAAAGAACAGATTTACAAAGATGAAAGCATGAGAGGCGGATCGGAAAAGTCCGAGTGTCGGCAGTATACAATGTCAGGGGTGCGGCGGGTCTTATTGGGAACGTTCCTGACTGTTTTTCCTACTCCCGGTTGTTGACTTCCCGTGATTTTTTCCTGTCTCGTGTGTACTATATACCTCCCCCCCTCCCTCGATGGAAATCTTTTGGGTGGAAAAACTGGAATATGTAGGGAATTGGTAGGTAGGTTTTGGGAAGGGGGAGGGGTCGTACCGAACTCTCATTTAGATGGGGGGGGGGTCGTACTGACACCCTCTCTCGAGAAAGGGGAGGGGGGTTGAACCTACACCACCATTTCACACAGCACGATGCTGCACCCTGTCTGCACATGATTCATGCAATTGGCGCCATATACAGAAACACCATTCATTTGATTAACAGTGCCTTTAAATAAATGAGTGTAATCGGCGCGCGCTGCAGCAGGTTTATCGCGTGCTGGTATGGTGGTGCCACAGCTTGAAACCTACATATACTCGAAATCCCTGAGATCGGGTAGGCGTGGCTGCATGCTTCAACTTAACCTGAAGGTGTCTATGCTTCTGGTGAGATATTTTCATCTTGACACAATTGTTGTCGTGTCTCTGTCCAACACAGAGATGACAGTTGTCCCAGACTGGAATATTCCACGAGTAACCAGTTCCGTGCCATGTTCAAATGCCACGCCTACTCTGGCTCAGGGATAAGGAGTGTACTATGCTTTCTTTCACACTCCGTTATTTCATCTGTGCTCGAAGGCATGTGGAATAAAATTAGTAGAGAACAAACAAGGATAAAATTACAGTGCTCAAGACGTACCAGCGTATGCAAAGAATTCCGTCGCCATATTTGAGAACAAATCAAGTGCTGTGATGAGCACGATAATAGAGTCGCCAACGGCAGTTGTGAGTAACCACAGTGCTTGAACCAAAGCTTTCATCGAAGGTGCAGACTGAAATCATACAGAGCGTGAACACCGCCTTGCCACTAAAGATGGATCCAGTCGTTGTTGATACTGATCACAAGAAAAAAAAGAAAGAGCCTTGGGAAGAGAAAACCGAAAGGCGTTGTGGACTACTGTTTCTCAAAAAATTACTGTTAGTCACAAAGAACACCTGCACCGACCTATGATCCATATGCCGGAGATAAGGAGGACCGTGGCTCCCGTCCTAACAAAACGACCACTGCGTTCTGGGTGGGATATGTCGTTTTTGGACAATTGTAATCATTTCTTTGTCCAGCACAAGACATAATTGCAATTTTCTCAAACAGAAAGGTCCCACGGGAAAAGCATCCTACGCGGTATGCAGATGAAGTGCTAAGCAACGCCCTCCCCACCCGCAAGTTACGGAGTGTACGTGGTAAACATGGAGTGCCGCTTCGACTACGGCTCTTGACTGGCGACTTGCAGTGATTCGGGCCACGCCCTGAACTCAATAATCCGCGTTTTGAGCCAAGACTCTGAACGTGGGCTTAAACTGTAAGTGAAACTATTATGATTGAAATAAGAATCGCAACACGTGGAGGGTGAATTCATTTTGAGTACTCTCGTTAACAAGAAAGTTACCAAGGTACCTAAAACAAAAGTCCATCTGTCGGGCAGCTTCTCGTTATTGTTCTCCCAGACTTCCGGCGACTTCGAGGAGAAGAAGATCTTGATCTCATTCTCGAGCTGACGTCACTTACCACTTTTCTCATTTTCCGCGTGATGCGATAGTGCCGTAAGGGGGTGGAAGTCAGAAGTTGCTAACTAGGAAAGGATGGTTGATCGAGGTGGCCATTTGACTGAAATGTACACCGACTGAAGCATCTTTGGCAACTGATATCGAATCTGCCTTCCAAATCTGCTAAAGGATTCCCTGAGCAAAGTTATGCAAGTTTTTTCGACCTGATCACACCCATTCACAACATGTATCGCGGCGCAAGAAAACCCCATATTCGATCAAATCTGAAAGAGGTGGTCTTGTTCACTGCAAATTAACACTCAATTATTTGAGCGACTTTGACGTCAAAAAAACGTGAAAAGCAGGAATCTTAGAATTTTCGCCCGAAGTGGCTCTTTTCGACAACTTCGCCGAAAGAGCCATTTTACGGCATTTTAGCCCTGGGTGTGTCGTTAGGTCCGCCCGGCCAGAAAACTCGTCCAAAACAGCCCTTTTTGCCCGTTTTTTCGCCAAGTGTGTCGTTAGGTCCGCCCGCTGCCCGTTTTAATGCTGCGTTTCATTCTTTCTTTTTCCGAGCGGCCAGGTGGTTGCGCATGCTACCCCATGATATGCTTTCCTGTAGTAATTCGAAGGAGTTCAAAGCACGTTTGAAATCTGATATTTTCAGAATTCTGAAAGTTGAGGATGTACGGTAGCAAGATAGTAGTGGAATTTTGTTTTGCCATACTCTCCGAGCTCCTATCAGTCGATCTGGACTACTCTGGGACCTACTTCTGTATTCCGGGACTATGTTCTGCTCATTGTTAACACCGAAATTTTGCTAGTTAGGTAGTGAATTCTCCAGTTGGGAGGCAACGAAGTATTCTAATAGTTTCGCCCTGAGCTTATCACTTGAGGAGATAGTTCAATAATGGACCTAATAGATGGCGGGTCAGAGGCTGGATTGTTAGGGATAGGGAATACCTAACTTCTGAAAATCCATACCTAAGTTCTGAAAATCCAGTCTCTGATTCCATATTTTTTACCTTTTGCTCGTCCGAGAGTGGCGTTTCCCTAGCGCCATCCGCCTGTTGAAAAAAATTTTTTCACATTACTCGTGTTGATTTCACGTATACACACTACAGCTCGAGGGGATGAGACGGGCGGCTTCTTCTTTTCTTTGTTTTCTACTACATACTCGACTGGACAATTCCTTACCTATGATGAACTTTGTAGGTAGTAGTTATACTTATTCTACTACTCCGCTGACATTTTGTGTCCGTTCTGTGCCATTTGAGCTCATTTGTGTTGTGTTCTCTTGAGTTGTGTTACGTTTCTGTGGTGTTTTTTGTATTCTTTTTCTTTTCTTTTCGTTCTTCTTTTAGTCCCGACCTGATTATGGTATCAAGGAATGTAGCGCACCTAGGAGTGCATATAATAAATAAATAAATAAATAAATAAATCAAAAGGGACAGAGTGTGGTAGCCACAAGGCATACGTTTTTGCGCAGAATGAGTGCGATATTCGTGTTTTGGGGGCTCAAATTAGTCATGGGGGCAAATTTGCAGACAACTCAGTTCGGCGCACAGCATAACGCAACGAATGATCCCGCCAAACAAGTGATCAGAAGTATCTTCCAGGACTGCTCCAAGTGTCTCCACTCCTTCAGAAACATCATTTTTTTGATAAGATCAGGTCCCCTAGCCACGCAAAAGTGCTTTGGGGGACGCGCAGACAGCGTTTGTGAAAAATGCAAAACGAAGGTTCCGAACCCTATGACCTTACGCTTATGAGGCCGGCAGTCCTATCCATTACGCCATCTGTGCACATACCATCTAACCCATCATTCACATACTTGTTGTACATTGGTGGTCTTGAGCACTGTCAGCTCAATAAACCTAATTCCGTTCGTAGAATCGTTTAGCTGATTTGGAAAGCAGTTTTGAAATCACTGTCCAACGACGAGTTAGTCGGTATACATCTCATTACAAATGGCTACTTCGACAACCATCCTTTCCTACTAGGTAGGTGAGTAAGCTAAGCACGGGTCAGAGACCAAGGTCAGGAACTTTTTGGATGCTATCTTCACCACAAGCGGGCGCTGGCTGTCGTGCAGGTATATATCAGACCTTTTTGGGCAAAATTCACATGTGACCTCGGCCATCATTGAGGTCATTTACAGTGAACTAAGCCAGTGGTCACTGCTATACCATTATCCGGATGAGCACTTTTAGCTAGGAGCGGTGTGCGCTAAGATAATGTAGGATTGTTGTAGAGTAGGTATGGCAACTCATGCGAACGTCCGGTCAGCGTCCCAACGTTCAGTGTGACAACGCGAGCCTTCCAAACGTTGCCAGACTTTGAGACTGCCCCGATGCCGTCCTTGCACCGCCACCCGCACATACTTTTTATACTCGCCGGGCCGTGCGAGTGCGCGCCGACTCCCACGGACGCCGTAGCATTATTTCGGAAATTACATGGCACTGTTAAACATTGTGATGTGACACTGGTGTTCATAGGCCGGCCCGCCACGAAGGCCTGTGTCCAGTGTCCGTGTTCAGTTTAGCCACAAATGCGAGCAATTTCCAGTGGCACCACGTGGGGAGACGGACATTGCCACCCTTTGCATTCGCAACTGACCACTATGGGTATCTGTTACAACTTCCGAAAGAAGTGTTCATGAAGGAATGAGAAAAAAAACACGAACTGACTTGCGAATAAGCGAATTCATAACCGGTAATAGAGAAAAGAATCTCTGCCGCAGTGATTATAACTATTTGAGGAATTTGCCAGAGGATAGACACTGAGTTGGATTGTACCACTTGATTAATGTGTTTCACTGGTTGGTCCTAAACATCGTTAGAAGCCTTCTTGAAACATCTGTGATTTCTTAGAATGAAAATGAAACCACAGAATATAATTTACCTTCGAGCCGGTTAATGCCAAAACATAGACGGCTCCTTGTTCGTGAACTTCCATCCAGACTCCCGTAGCCGTGACAGTGATGTTGGTTTTTGCTGGAGTTTTGGAGCCGACATTTTTCGGAGTACCGTCAAGGTAATAGAGTTGCCATCTATAAGTCAATTGAGCATTCGAGTTCATTGATATGAAGTTTTCAGAAGAGAAAGATGAGCGGCCCTTTGAGAAAGTACCGGTCTGCCCTTAGAGCCTGCTAGTAATTTTGAGATGAAAAATGCGCTTTTGAAACGTAAATGGTACCAGCATAAAACGCTCGAAAATGCGGAGGCACCGTGATAAAGGGAAGAGGTTTGCAGGTCGAACTCTTTTTCGGGTCCTAGTTAGGTGACGAGCCTTCGACCCCTTTCTATTGACGGCTCCATTGGATAAGGTGAAACCACTGACTTGTACATCACCCCCTTTAACATCACTTGCATGGCCCAATACGCATCCGAAAACCCTCAGGAATGTGAATGGAAGCTAAATGCCTAATGTCTCTTACAAGGGAAGGTCCTCAGGCCGAAGTAATCACCTGCGATGATATCTATGCTACCGAACGCGCTTGTAAGCGCTGATTTCAAATCTGCTTTCAAATCCACGAAGCCTGCCTATGAACGGAGTTATGCACTTTTCTTTCTCCTCTTCTCACGAGCATCAGCTCGGATTGAATCTTTGCTAAGCTTACAATTAGTATTCGGCTTCTCGCAGTAACATGGTAAAAAGAGTCGTGAACCGCTGATGCATCTGTGCTCATCCAAATAGCGTAGGAGTTCGCGAGCAGATACTGCTACACTTGGGCGCCACATAATCCGAAAGAAGATCGGTGTGTACAAGTGCACGTGACGCCCTCCACAGGCGTTTTCGCGCCAAGCGGGCGTCAATTTCTATTCAAGGCGTGACCACCAAGATCACCCAAGGCCTGCGATGCTCCATGGCAGCGAATGGTGCCCACATAAAACCATGTAATGCAGCTCCACTCAGCTGAAATGAGGATGCTGAGATGGGCCTGCGGCTGGACACGACTCGACAGAGTCAGAAACGAGGACGTCAGGGCGGTCACACAGACGGCTCCTATCCAGCTGAAGGCACGAGAGCAGCGACTGCGATGAAATATGCACGTGAAAACCACTAGTAGCCTCAAAGAAGCGATGAGGGATGGCATCAGGAATGACCTCACTAAAGTGAATGCCACGGGAGACCATGCAGTGGATCAGAACGAGAGACCGCCTAAAAAAACCAGAGGCCCTGCGACAGCGCGGGACTAGCGCTATGGAGAAGAAGTGTGGTGGAACACGTAGATTCCATGAATAATGGTTCAACACGGGGTCCAGCTATGGTAAGATTAGATGTTGATCAATTTGTCTTGTGAATAGCTTTTTTACGGAAATTTTGAAGATGGCACAGTGGTGAATACACGGCTAAGAAATAAGCCATTTCTCCCCGCTGCTTGGGAATAACATAAAGAAGGAAGAAAACAGGTAACAAACAGAAGTAATCAAACAGTATTTCAGTTGCTGAGTTCATAGTGCCCTCTCACAGTTCCACTTTTCGACGCTTCACAAAGAAACAGCTTTACTGGCACTCAAGTCAAATGGGAAATTTGAGTATCGTTCGCTTTCCGCTGTTCCCAAGCAAGATCCGGCTACATCAGCACTTCATGTTTGGTGGCTTCCTCTGATGAGAGAGAAGGTATTGGTGAAACATTACTATCGTAAGCTGTTAATTTATTGGTAAAGGAAATGGGTCCGAAGTCAGTCCCCATAACAGACGAAGAAGCAACAAGAAACTAAAGAATTTACCTTCCTGGCTTTACGGGCTTGTATACGTACATCACTGCGTATTTATCTGATTTTCCTTGGTTAGTAAAGAATGTGGCATTCGAATCACGATCGTCAGTCCCGTCATTGTAATTTGTTTCCCAGTAGTAGAAGTCTGATGGACTTCGTGGATTACAGGGGTGGAGTGGGTCGAAGTCCCCGGCATCCATTCGACACATCACAAGATTTCCGTTGTATCCTGGAGTGGTGGCGGTCACAATTCTGAAAGCAAACTATTGTGATTAGTAAACGATAGCAACTACAGTTCTGTGATTGCTTTTCTAACGACTCTTGTAGACCGTTGACGTACACTCCTTATCCCCGAAACGAAGTAGGCGTGGCACTTGGACATGTCATGAGAAAGGTCACCCTTAATAATTTCAGTTTGAGACAATTGTCATCTTGTTCGATGTTAGACAGAAACATGACCACTAAAAGCACAGCCACCGCCGCTTTTAGTTGAGGTACGCAGCCACGCCTACCGCATCTCAAGCATTTCTAGTGTAGATAAAGAAGAACAAAAACAGGAAAAAGTCGGAAAAAATATTCGCAGCGTTCGAGGCGAAGGTTTGCCCTTCACATGCTCAGTGAGCTGTAGCCATGCCTTATGCAACAGAAATTGGAACTTCTGCATATCAACCACAGAAGGCAGAACAGTGGTACTTTGAAAGCGATCGAGTTGTCCCGTAACTTCCGGGACACTTCACATTTTCTATTGACGATGCTCTTGAGAAAAGCACAGAGTTCGAACTAGGACCAACCGATGCTGCGGGCCATGCGGTTGAAAAAGACAGTAAACGTTAACTCTGTCTTCCTGGTGACGCCCACTTCGACATAATTCCAGAAAGAAAGCAAAGCGTTTCGAATGATCAGTTGTTATAAATCCAATTAAGCTCCAGTAGGAAGGAGTAGAGTATCACTATCAGTATAAGGAGTAGTAGTATCACCTAATCCACTCTCTATGTTACCTTTCTATAGAAGAAACCTTATGCTAATGAATAAGGTCTTGGAGCCAAAACCCAGTATTTTTTTCCGATAAAAGCCTCTACTGGTCCACGAGAGAGGCTTTGAACAACTTCCTATGCCGGCGATATGTTATGGGTCATGGTGGTAAGTACTTTGCTGTGTAAATAACCAAGAGAAAATGCACCCAAGTACAGCCAACGTGTTCCGGAAAATATAGAGTGCAACCTAAGCTTTGCTCCCACTTACTCGCGTTATGATCATGTCAATTCAGCTCACAAAGAACAAGATTGTCAAATTCATGTACTTACCCTAAGCTAAATTCTCCGGTTCCTTGTGTGGGCTTTGCTGGATCCGCCTTGCCTTGATAAACTCCATTTGAACTAATCGCGACGTAAAAAATGTCTGTTGCTGTCAGCTGAACGTCGAATTTACTGGGCAGATTCTGAAACGAAAGGGCGATCTGCGTGACATATTAATTTTCAGTTACTCCAACGAGTTACTTGGTATTTATCAGGAGTGCAGTCTTTGTAGTTCAAGGCAACAGTTACTGTCCATGACGTACTCGCGCTTGGTGATTTCAAGTGCACTGAGGTCTCCTTGGTTTTTCGGTTGTCGATCATTGACTGCAAAATTGAATCGAATCATGAGAGCAACGCGATTCCCAAGAACATTCTCAGGCCAGTCACTAAATTAATTGACGATACGCTGTACTTTCACCTCCGACGACTCTGATCCTTGCGTTGTGCGAGGTGAGCGGCTCTGCAGCTGTGGAAGGCCACCAAAAGCAGGCTGAAAGGCAGTGGTAACCAAATGCTTTTTCGGACACCCACGGGCAGCCAACGTGACAAATGACCAGGCAAAACAGAAACAGGGGCTGCCGTGCAAGTCTCCCGATAGGTCACTTCGCCTTCAAACCGCAAGCGGTATATCTCACCGTAAGAACGACAAACATGTTTCGCCCCAAAGAGACTCTCTGTCTAGGCGCTTTCATTTTGTTGTTCTCTACCCCTGGTCACGATAGGCAGTTTGCCGTTTATGTTCTCTGCTGCGGGACCTCGGCATGGACGCACATCTCACACTTTGTGTATAGCGTGTGAGGTATGAAAAAGCATCCGGCTGCCATAACTCACCAGCTTTTCTCGCGCACTTTCGCTTAAAGGCAGTTGGCACGATAAATCCCCAAGACGAGTAGGATTAATACGCCTGGCAGGACGGAATTCCGCGACCCTGAGCAGGCGCTGCATAATGCCTTTTCCAAGGAAGGTGCCCTTATAAGGGCCCTATCAAGCCACAACA
>MU915941.1:0-10449 GCA_036418165.1 Cooperia oncophora
CCTATTTTTTACTCCACTTCACAGCCATGGATCTAATACCTAAAGTACTGGCGGCTTTCCCGATCGCAATGATTTTCAAAATTCTCTCCCGACAACTGCTTGGATAACCACTCGAATTTTTAAACAGCTTTTCCAGGCGCATTCAGATAGACAGCAGCGGATAGACACAGACGAATACTCTGCATATGGAAAAGCTCAGAAATTATTAAAAAGCACTCAAGCTCGCAAGCTGGGCTTATTCCAATTTTTTCCGCTACGGTATCTATTTGAAGCCTCCCTCTTCAAGAAATTATTCATTACCTATCTCTTTCATTCGTTAGTGGTTTTTAAAAAAAACCATTAGAGTTTTTAAAAAAAAACCTCACATGAACTTCCACGTAATTGCCAAATACTTCTGTCGCTGTAAAGTTCAGTGGGCTGCTTTTACGCAGCATTTTCGATTGGTTCCGTACAGCAGTGGATGGCCTATTTATCTCGTAAGAACAATTTACCACTACAAACCAATTATATTTGGCATAATTGCATCCTATCATGGAGAGCATAGGATCCACCAGCAGCAGACTCGAATTACACCCGATGACGGCGATAATTGCAACGCCTCTTTGAGGAGCGGTTATTCCCTGATCTACCAAGATTAGCAAAAAATGAAGTTGGAGTAACAACTTACTACGTCCGGGTGGTTCCTAGAATTGTTTTGAATTGTTTTTACTTTTTATGGTGTTTGTATTGACGCTCTTAGTGCAACTCTATGCCACAACCCGAGCCCTCAGGTTTTATTCATGACTTTCACCGAACTAACGAATTTGAGATTGGGGAAAATAGGAAAAATGGAACCATTGCTCCACTCTATCTTAAGATTATTGTGAGGGAACGATGGTAAAAAAAATGGTTCGGGCCTCTTTTCATGTAATAATTCATTGGTTCTTTGGTTCTTGCATGATGTGCAATGATTTTACTCGGCTAATCGATTCCCATTCAACCTTTTCAGAAACTTCCAAATTTGCCGATTTTCCTAAGGGGCAGATTCATCGGCACAACTATTTGCATCTTTTCCTAACAATTCGTCAGTCCAATATGAATGGGGCTCAGAAAATTGTCTCTGATTTCTGTGTCTTAATGATGGTGGCAGGGAAGCTATTGCTGTGAAATTCACTAAATTCATTGCCAATTTATAAGCATGCGCTGCGCCCAGATCTGAACGTTATGAGTCTCAAGCCTCCAGCTAATTCTGCGCATAATATTTTATGGCAGTGAATTTCACGGCCGCGTTCTCAGATATCTGACAAAGCAAGCACTGCACAAGCTGAAAGCAATTTAAGGTGGTACTTAGCGAGCAGTATTATCAAGATTATTAAGAATTAAGAAGATTTCTTAAAGATCGAATCTGAAAGCTTTGCGGCGGTATTTGAAATACAGCGATAGAAACAATAACAAGTCATTGCTTGTCAGAATATAATGAGTCTTGAGAAAGATAGCACGTAACATAAGGGCGAACGTGGGACTAGTCAGGTTTTTCCCACCTTAAACGAATTTTTATGCGACACATGCGCGTAAAAAAATTTGGGACTTCTTTCGAAAATCGCTCGTATTCCGCGCCACTGCTCTGTGGTTTCGTGTATCTCATATTGAACTGTTTATGTTCTAGAAACTTTCCACAAGACCAAAAAATAAGAAATGTAAACAGAAACAAGCTCCGTAGCAAGTAGTAGCAACATTACATTGTTTCATGAACCTGACGTGGAATAGGTGACAACTAGCCCATCATATTTGCAGGCAACGCATTTAATCTCACGCTTCGTTTGTGACCACGACGCCGCAAGCCACGCTGCGTGGGAGCTCTTGTCGTACCGTGTGCTCGCATTGGCCTTGTCTTCCCTTGGTGTTGATCTGCAGTACTCCAGTTAGTACTATTCAAATATTACTACAGCAAAAGCTCGATGAAAACTTGCTGGAAGTTTGCCTATGGCCAGATCGCGAGTATGACTTTTGTTTTTGACACTGTTCGGCGCCACTGGGGCCCATGTAGCCGCCACGCTTCTCGTCAAAGTCCTTAAATCGGTTGTAGATATGCGTACTGGGGTTGCTCGAGCCTGATCATGAATTTGATTCATTTCTCGAAACCGCTAGCGCTAGCGCCGAGGCTGAGCCTGGGAAAAGGGATTATTCCCTTCGTGCCAGGCTCAGCCTTAGCAGAACGCAGATGAGCGTAGTGTCTTCCATTAGCGCCGGCACCAAGTCTTCGATTTGGTGAATTAGGGTTTTTGGTGCTGGCGCCTGTGACGCTGGTGCCAGGCTTTCAGGCCAGGTGGATGTGAACACGCACAGCATCTCAGACCGATATCTTTGCATAAAACACAAGCCCGATGCTACTTGGCGAGGAGCGACGGGAACGAGAATTCGTGAAACTGCCGCTTCGTCCGCGCGTCGAAACTCGTACGCGGGGCGGGCCGCCATGGCCATGGGGCTCGGACGTTTCTCTCCTAAGTTGGCGCGTACCTTCCGATTGGAGCATGGAATTATGTATACAAGGACATTGTGGAGACATCTATTTTGCTAAAACATTGTCTATTCTGGACCAGTACCACCTAAAATCGTCGTCATTAGCGGGTGCGGTCGCACGTCACCTTCCACCCATGGCGCGCTGAATCACGATCCCCTTGCGCATAAACCCCGGTACGGAGTCAAATGATCCTGAGTAAGGCTGCCTTCATGCTTTGCGGTAGCGCCTACAAATGTTTTCGCGAACAGTCTTTACTCAAGTTCAAAAGTGATTCCGTAGGGTGGGCGGGGCTTGATTCGGGACGTGGTGGCGCGGCGGACCTACTCGATCACGCTCGCTCACTGGGAACGCGGCTGGACTTTTCCCGGGCCCTGGACGAGTTTTCCGCGGCGACCGGATGAGTTTTCAGGCTCTTCGCGCAGCGGTCGCTCGCGTCGGGGCGGTGGGGCGGGGCTACGAACGGACCTAACGACACACTTGGCGAAAAAACCGGCAAGGAAAGGGTCCCTTTGGACGAGTTTTCCGGCCGGGCGGACCTGAACGACACACCCGGCCGGAGGTGCAGCAAAAATGCCGTGAAGTGTCCAGGTTCGACCCTCGATGAATCTTGGCATACTTTGTAGTTCTTTCTAGGGTATTGCTGTAGCCGTGGCCAAGATGATATAACAGTTTTATTGGCTAACGTTTCGGCCTTATCGCCTGGTCGGCATCGTGCAGGGATGGGTCACGACAGAATACCTAATATGCTCCTGTGGAGAAAACGCCCTGCGCAGTGGAAAGTTCAGAGGACGGCTCCAAAAAAGACTTGGTTGAAGCAAGTTGAGGAAGACCTTAGGGCTCTGAGGTGCAGTGTTGAGCATGCTAGACGTATTGCTGCTAATCGACCAGAATGGAGACACTTCATTCAGGGCGTTCGTACTCCAATGGCACCCACAGCAGTGTACTGGTTGAGAGGCCGGCCCCCACCACCAGACGCAAGCTAAGGGATAAGTAGTAGTAGTAGTAGTAATCGTTTCGGCTTACGCCTTCGGTTCAGAGCTGGAAAAAAAGTCAATGAAATTCAGAGGTGAAACACCACTCGAACCATACATTTTACCTCCAGATAAGCTATCCCCAGCCAGAAGGATCCAGAATACCCATCATAGATCAAACCACAAACGACTCACCTTGAATGTTTTTGCCTTAAAGACCACCGCTAAACTGACTCGCCCCGTGGTGGGCTTCAGCTGAACCTGGCCTCTCGACTCGAGGCCGATGGCAATAAAAGCCCACACAGGTCAGCAAACGGGGCGAGCTCGTTTGTGATGGCCAGGCATTCGTCCTTTCTGTTGCCGTGAAATGCTCCAATATCGGGCGAAGTTGTCGAAAAGAGCCACACTTCGGATGAAAATTATAAGATTCGGCCGTAGGCGGCCGAGTTTATTTCCCGGCCGTAGAGTTTTGTCCTTGGAAGGGAAATATCACTGTTTCCCATGAAGAATCACCTTGGTGTGTCTGTTTGTCGTTATGCATGTATGTCGTGTTTGACGTCCAACGAAGTGCCTCGAGAGTGGAATAGGTGAAAATGACCGCTAGCAATCAGGGAAGCCAGTTGTTGTTAGTGTCAATGTAAAACAATGTTTTTGTGGTAACAAATGGTGCCTCGAACCATCCAATCGCACGATCCCAACAGTCGAGCGAATCGGTCACGCGATCCAAATGATTGTATTGCACTCTGAACGAGCTCTAATGTTCTATACTCGGTGGTGAGAACCTCATCCACTATATGAAGGCCCCAGAATGAGGAATCGCTCCTGCCCCCAGGCTCCCCTATTACACATCTTTTATTGATCTCGGTGAAATTGACGGTAGCGCTAAATTACAGCCTCTCGGGTCCCAAGCGACAAAAGCGAATGCCAGAGATGATGTGAGATGATCAGGACATCAAGCAACCTATTTCACAAGTTTTTATGGGTTTTGGTAAAAGAGCTTGTGGCCCTAAGCGGCAGCAGCGACAAAAAATACATATGTCATATTCGTGATCAGGGCAACCGCCATTAGCGAAGTTTCAGCGGATTTTTTTGTTGAGTTTTAAAGATCAGTTAGAGTGGGTGACATCTTCATTCAAGTTTCTAAACAATTCTTTGATACGCGAATACCAACAAAACTCCGGTTTAACTTGCGGTGAACATTTCTAAAAGAAGGCTGTATAAATGGTCTAAGTCACAGGGAAGTATAAGTTTATACATTGCTAATAATTCAGTATTAACAACAACAACAATTACGAACAATGCTAAAACGCAATAATTACCTGATCTTAATGACTACATACAACTCGTCTCCATATATAACAAACAATATCTGGATTCCAAAGGCTGTGATAATGCTAATATTTCAACGTTGACAACAATAACAATTACAAGCACAGTGCTCAAATGGAATAATTAATGGACCCTAATAGCGGAGAGTCCTAAGGAGGTTCTGCACCGGAAATTCTTGAGCTGGCCTCAACGAATAACAGCAGTATCCCGCTTTCGAAAACAGTAACAGTGCGACTGACACCGACCGCTTTGTGAGCGTCTCTGAGCGGTACTTTATAAACTGCAGATGTAATAAATAGGGCATCCCCAGATGAAATTAGCTGTGAAAAGCACGCATTATTTCACATATTACATCGCTGTCCTCGAAGTACATTGGGGAAGCATCACGCCGAGAAAACTGGCTGCGGGTGGTAACTACTCCAAACAAAATTATGACGACCCACTTACTCCCTCTACGTCTCTAATAAGTGCATGAAACAATCAATACGCATCCTTTGGAGGCACATAGTGGCGGATGTTCATGTCGGGTGGTATGGGGGCCGGGGTCCGCAACTGCCACCCTCCTCAGGCCCTGGTCATTTGCCGTCACACAGGCATGACACTGTGGCATTCGGCCAACTCCTAGGTTATATGTTAGCAGATGTTACTGCTCGCTACAGTTTGCCCATTTTGCACACGCGGCATCCATTTGATCAGTTCGCGAGCTGTTTTTGGCATTCTAAATTTTGTCGTTTTTTCGCCCTCATTATACCGGTGCTGCTTAGGTGCTTTGAATTGGTATAATCATGAACATTTTTGCGTAGTGGTATATGTATGTATGAAACAGAGCTGTTAAATAAATTAATCAAAATTTGACAAAATAAAATGGACCAGGAAGAAATCTGAGCAAATACTCACCTGCAATAAAAGAGGTTCTTCGATTTCCTAGGTGAACAGTTAACGTTGTGGAGAGGTTCCCATTCCGGTGTCACTTTCGAACTGAATAAGCAGGAAAAATTTCATGAAAAACATGTTCATTGTGGACTTTCATTTCATACTGTAATTCTTCCAACGATTTTAGGGATCTGTCCATGGATGCAATGCCGAGGAGTGTACGGTCATGATGTACAGTCAAGAATTGTTGGGCAATTATTACGTATTTAAATAAACATTTGAAATTAGGGATCTCACCGAAGCACAGCTCATGAACATGCTCATCTTCTGGGTCCATTCTGTTCGTAACCGACTGAAGAAGCACGGCTTGATTCTCCGCTCCATATGCATAAAGAGCTCTTTGAAGCACGCTGTCCAGTCCAAGCGTCTTCAACATGTTTATTGATCAGCACCTCCACATCTCTGTTGTGGTCTTTCTGCTGCAACAACGTGGTCTTCGCACTTCCGCTTCCTCGAGTGATTCACGGCTTTCTCTTGGCTAGCCCACTTTTTAACAGCAGGTTCGCACATGCTGCAATGCTCACAGAAGTACCGAACCACAGCTGCTGTACCAACTGGTTCTAGTTGCGTTTCATTTAATTCATGCCCGCATTTAGGGCAGAAACGGAACAAGTCCAAGAGTAGTGATCCTTGGACTATATAATATCTCTTCTTATCGTCGTCGTTCGTCTCTCCAACATGGCGTGCCTTGGTTTTGAGCTCGCACTCCCGATCAGTAAGTAGTATCTTCAGTCAACGCTGAAAAACAATGGCAGAAAGAAGACTGAGAGGATTTCAGGTTGCGTTCAACATCGCGGCAGCGCCACCAGCGTTTCGAGCATCCGCCAGCGCCAGCGACTAGGAAAGTATAGATGTTGATATAGCGAACGGCAGCGTCCATCAGCATCTACAGCGTTTCGAGCGTCCGTCAGCGTCAGCGACTAAAAAATTGTGGATATCGATCAAACGTCCACCGCTTCGAGAGGAGTGTAGAAGTATGGGGGATGGCGGGTGGCGAGACGGCTTTGAACTAAGGCAATCAGGAAATGGCACTAAGCGTTATGCAACCGCCACCGTTACATTCAAGATTGCATAATCTGTGCTTTAGCAGTTGTACGGTGGCGGTACGGCCAACTTTCAGCGACGTCTAAATCAGCTGTCTGCTACCTCCTGCTTCCGCCACTCTAGATCGGCAGCAGGTGGTTGAACGGGTTAAACGGCAAAATCGCACTTCAGCATCCGGCCTTTGTGAGCGGCGGTCGCGCCGCGGTTTCGGCAGTGGGGCATCATGGTCAACTACCGTCACCAGCGAGTAACATCTTAAGTTGACTACTATGAACTCAGCATGGGAATATCACCACACTATACTCACAAAAGCATCGAATATTGTATAAAGTTGGTGATGTGGAGTTCCCACTAAATTCCCGTAGAACTGGAGGTAAAGTCCTGTAAGAGGAGGAAAAGCGCCTTCTCATCATGTTTAGGCACCTCGCCCATCAACGTGGGGACATTTCCTCTAAAGCTACCCCTTCCTAATTTAAGCATACTGCGGCTCGAAAAAGCGGCTCTTCAAGAATTCTGTAGAGAGCAGCTGAAAACAGCTCGCCTTACTTCATACCAACGCAGTGCGCCTCCAGCAATGCGAAGCATAGAGCACCTTTATACGCAACAATTCTGGCAAATTACCCTATCTGGGGAAACGGTGGCAGGAGGTGTGCGCATTGATTTATGCCTTAAACTTTCAACAGGTTGGTTAAGATAATTTCCGGTTGACTCAGTGGAGAAATTCTGGTGAAGCATTTTGGCCAGCTTTTGGAATTGACCCCATCAAGTTGGTTGAGTATGGCGAGACTTTCTACATTCCTTACAGTGACTTGACATCTGAAAAGTGATTACACACACTGGAGATTAAAAAAGGGTTCACTTCGCTCTTGAATGGGTTATTTTGTTAACTAAATGTACATTATGATAGCCAGCATTATGCAAGTCATTTAAAGTGTTTCGAAATGAAACATCTGTTTTGCTTCCTTTAAACTTCTTCAGGTGCGCGCCTGATATTGGATCGTGTAAAAATACGACACGCGCTTCATTCGGAAATTGTGCAGAAACACGAAGCGCTTTCCACATACTTCGTGGTTGTGCGATCGTATGAGCGCGCGCAGCACCTTCAGGGTAATCGTGCCGGGACCGCGATGCTGAAAGACAGGATGCTTAAGTGCGATTTTGCCGTTTTACCTTAACAGACTACGAGCAGTCTGCCACCCTCTTACTACTTTCGTCCGTACCCCTCCAATCCTGAACGCTAGCGTTCGCTAGATCGATACCCATACTTTCCTAGTCAGTGGTGGACGCTGCCGCAAAGTACGAACGCAGTCTTAAAGTCAGTAGTGTTGAGCTCAGTACTCACTTCATATTTCACATCGTGATTCCTTTCCGTCTTCCATCCATCCTCATCCGCTTCTTTGATCTCAGCAACTTTTGCAGAACTTCCTTCCATTGGAATGTGTGACTCAAAATATGTCGTACATTCTCCATTTTCGGTGTTAAAATCAACCTCCTCCATTCCCATCTAGAATACGTATTTCAACTTCAAGAGGATAGTCCGTGAAATCATTTATAAACCTGCTCATACTGCTGAGGCCACACCGAAGTACCGTAATATCTCTTCAACGCCGCATTAACAAAAGTCATTAAGTCTTTAGCAGTGATCGTAACATCGCCCTTAAATATTGCGTTTTCACCCAACTTATGATAGGAAGTGCTATGTCATAGAGCTCACGTTACCGATCTCGTTGATAATGTCAACGAGATGTGGCGGAATATCTCCAGTGCTGACGTAGGCAGTGCTTCTTTGTGCATAGGGATCGTTATAGAAAGAAATGCACTTCCCACTTGCCGTAATTTCACCACATAAGTATTGGCCCTGCCCAAAATAAATTTTATCGCAATGAGGTAACAGCTAAGACCTCGCTGAAAACTTACCGCTTGTATCACGTGAGAGTGACAAAGACATCTATATTTCTTGCTAATATGGTCCACTAAACCAACAACATGAGCCGTTTCCACAACTCCGATCAACGAAAGTGTAGCTATCAGGATAAAGTGCCGACTTTTTGCATTGGTACCAATTATCCTCATATCCTTAACGTAAGAACTTCGCCCACATAGACGGCACGGTGCTTTCTTCATTTTGCTATGAGAATCTAAATCTATCCATAATCTGATATGAATTTACTGTTTCAGTTTCAATGATAAAACGGAAAGAGCAGGTAACAAAAATATAGTACAAAGTACAGGATGCCTGAGGCTGTGTTCATACTTTGCGGCAGCGTCCACCAGCGACCACCAGCATTTCGAGCGTTCGTTAGGGCCAGCGTCTAGGAAAGGATAGTTATTGATCTAGCGAACGCCAGCATCCACCAGCGTGGAGAATATGGGAAAGTAGGGGAGAGCGAACAGCTGGATTAGACGTCGTAAAACTGTGTGGCGTATGCAACTGCAAAATACAACTGCTAGAGCACAGAAATGCAACTCGACGTACGGTGCGTTGCACACGCCGAAATTTCGCGACGCCTAAACCCAGCTGTCCACTTCCTCCTACTTCCCCATGCTGCTATTCCGCAGATCTGCTCACCTACCTTCTATCCCCCGTCATTCTCAATTGCCACTCCTGGCCTGCCGTTCTATATCGATCTCCACTTTTTCCTAGTCGCTGCGCTGACGGACGCTCGAAGCACCGGTGGTCGCTGGCGGGCGCCGCTGCAAAGTATGAACGCAGCCTGATGCGTATGGATATTCCCTGAAATTCTCGAGTAAGTGATTGTGATCCAGTAGCATTTTTATCACATAAAAATCAGACAAAAAAAAGAGTTAAAAGAGAGAGCATTGCAAACGCGGTTTGAAAATGAATAAGAGATTATTAGCAACTATAGGCGTCCACATTTTCAGTGTGTCATATGTCCAATTTCACGGCTTTCTATTCTCGAATGGGTCAAATTCCTCATTCGAAACACGCTGGAAGAATATCTTATTGGCTGCTTCGGAAGTACTGGCGAGCAAAGAGCAGCCTGTCGCGTTTCCGGTCCTCGTTTCCTCCCATCAAACACGTGAGCACCCTCAAACCTACAAACTAGAAAAACCACCTGTTTTGAGAAGGGTGCATTCAAAAAGGAGACCAAAAAATAGTACATAGTTTGTCAAGAAGGCTAGTTTCAAGCAGAATAAATACAGCCACGCAAAAAAACCGCTGTATTCATTGGACGTCGCGGAAAGGCAACGCTTTCGTGAGGCATTGTTCACAGTGCGACCCTGACGAAACGGCGGATGGGCGAAAAGCAAAAAATATAGCCCGTCGATCGAGAATCGCCAATCGCTCCTTTCGCCGAACCGCCGCGATTCGGCGGTTGGGCGAAAAGCAATAGGTGCGTATCGATTTTGCTGGCGAAAAACGCCAGAGCGGTCGAGCTAGCGTCTGCGCGAAGGCGAAACGTCCGTCGATACGTATCAAAACTCTTTCGCCCAACCGCTTCTTTCTAGAGAAACGCTGAGCCGCAGACTGTGAACAATGCCTGAGCACCCTCTGGGGCATTGCAGTTCAAGTTACGCTAACGGCATAAAAGTGGAGAGCACTATTCATTATTACTACCCCAATCTTCCAAAGTCCAACCAGTTTTTTAGAGGGCAGATTAGGCTGGAAGTTTTCAGGATGTAGTTGACCTTGCTTAACATGATATCACA
>MU915942.1:5238-16377 GCA_036418165.1 Cooperia oncophora
ACATGCTTGAAAAAAACCTTGAAAAAGGGGGTTTATCAAGCAATGGTGAAACGGCAATTATACCATCAGATAGCGCAAGAAATTCTCAGGATGTGCTACTGAGAAGCAAGGCAGAATGAGTTTTTAATCAGCAGTGAATGTACAAAAATAGGTGCACAAAACGCTGAGAACTTTCCGGACAACCTAATATTAAGTACCGAACATATTGAGAAGGGAAACGCTGCTTCAAACAAGTTGAAATCCGGACGATGCTTGGCTCAATTAGTTCTATTTCATATTGAATCTGAATGGGTGGCTTTCCCAAATGAAATGATCATTTCTGATCACCTGGTCTGACACGCAAACGGCACGATAAATCCCCATGACGTGTAGGATTAATACGCCTAGCAGGACAGAATTCGGCGTTCCTAAAGAGGCGCTGCGTGGCACCTCTTCCAAGGAAGGCACCCTTATAGCGCCCTATCAAGCTGCAACATGCCGACCGGAACGCCCACCGCGCCCGCCCGCCCACAAATGTCCGACCGATGCTGATGCTCGTATCGCTTCATTTGCGAAGTACAATATGAAGCGAAGGGATTGATATGAAGCGGCTGCGGTGCTGCATGGATATATGAGTACATACATGCAGCCGTATCTACCGTAGCGGTTATTGGCACGATGCCAACGGGAAACTCGTCCAAAATTGCTCTCTGAGTAGCATAGAATGCTTTTTCCGCAGGTTTTTGACCATTTCGCTCCGCTTTTTCGCCGTGTCTCACTATGTAGCATCCTGCTACCATTCTAGACCAACCCGTACCTCTAAATTGATCTGTGCGAACTTCGGAGCTTGGGTGGGAAGTCGCTCTTCATATAGGCGGTCTCCTGAGTGCACTCCCTTCTGTGCTATACAATGCGCACTAGTGGCCATATTGAGATAAATTCTCATTTTCACCTTTTTTTTGCTTTCGTCTGCGTTGAAAAGTTTTCCAAAGAGGGTATGCTTTTTCATGCCATATAAGCTAGATGTCATGGATAGCGTCCTGTCGATGGGATTATTTCTTCTTAAGTAATCACTCTTGAAGTACCCTGCGAACGAGTCGAGCTGTTGTGGCACGAAGCTCCCTCGTCGCACTCGTCGCTCTCATTGTAATAAAATGCACTCAAACCTCAGAATTCCTGTCTGTTATCATTGTAAAGTTATGTTTTACGAGGAAAAAACATCTTTCGCAGTATTACTTTTATAGTTTTCAGCCATCTGCTCTTGTTCTGATTGTTGTATTTTGTGAACGGGTTTATACGGGTTTCTTCATTTTGAATTCTACCTCTGTTTCACTTCAGATCCTCCTAGGGCTCAATTCAGGGATATTCTGTGAAATAGAAGGGTTTTGTAAAGTTTTGTGAGTTCAAATGCTTCTACATAATGTAAAAGCACGAGAAAACACGCAGCTATTTTATGTTAAGTGACTTAAGTTTTTTTTAATCTTTTTGGTACCGAGTCTCTTGCGAAATTATTTTTCTCCCATTACAATGAAGCTACGGCATAAAAAGCTGTCAATCTGAGAGGCTGGAGGGGCCTTGGTGGCGTAACGGATAACGCTCTTGCCCGAAAAAGCGTGAGGTGTGAATGCGAGTCCCGTGTGGGACTCGCATTCACACCTCACGCTCTGGGGTAAGACTTCCGCCGTCTGGGGTAAGACTTTTGCCGAACTTTTTTTCCATTAATTATAGATAAGCCTTCGCGTTGACAATCCCTCTGTTGGGATGCGCACGCATTCTACTTCCATTCAGAATCGTGGGGCTTATTGAATGCGATGTGGCCTATACAATGACTTGCGGGGCCAGCCGATGTACAAGTCAGTGTTATTTATCCTCCCAGACGAATCTGGTACCGATTTGCCGTCCCGGGGAGTAGAAGATTTGCTTGGGCTGGACTGGAGTCGACCCGGGACTCGACCCGGATCGCGCGAGTGTTAAGCTCGCCACTTGTCACTACACCACCTCCTGCCCTTTCTTCCATTATTATTCTTCTTCCATTTTTTCCCCTCTGGTCGAAGACACAATGGAGGCTTCAGCGAACTAACTATTTTTGGGTCAAATCTCTTCAGTGAACGAAAAATGTTTTTTTTCCAATGCTTTTCGTTTAGTCATGTAGATGTGAAAATTTAACTTTGTCCATATGAGAATTACCTTCAAATGGAGTCACGTTATGTTCTTCTTGACAGCTCGGATGACGTTATGCCAAGTGAAACTGCCTTCCACAAGCGCGGTTCGTGGGCTGATTCCGGGCTCACTTGCTGCCCTGTCCATCCCACTGTCCATCCAAGTCTTGTATCCGACAGGGCCGAAAAATTGGTGCTAGGTTGTATTTGGCTAAAAGCAACACTGAATCGGGCCTGTTTTATCATGACAACTGCTGCTTATGGTCACACTCACTTCCCACTCCAAATGTTGTTCCAAGGGTGCTGCGATATGTGGAAAACTCTCAGTAGAGTGGGATTAACCCCCACTCCAGCGCTTTTCGTGCGAGTACGCTATCCGCCACGCCGCCTGTTATCCTTGCATGATCGTGGATGTGTGAGTGCTGTAAGGTTATGGCATGACAGTCGTTACTCTATTTCTACTGCTAGAATAGTTCTCTTATTTATTTATTGATATAAATATTGTAGTAACATCATTATTCAATATAATTATTCAATGTGATTCAATACTTCTTTATTTAATACTATTATCTGTTATTTATTCATTTAAAACTTTTTATGACATGGTGTCACGGCCTATCCTCTCTTCTCTCTAACAAAGGATGCTGACCAAGCTATTTATTTTGTAGTATCAAGTGAACAGTATGAGCGGCGGTGGCAGAGCTCTCGCCGGTCCAGCTCACCACTCCCGGCGCTGCTGGGTCAGCCGACTGCCGTCTGCCTACCCTTAGAAAAGTGCAGCTCCTCCCACTGTCCGGCGAGCGCTCTGCCTTGAACGTACGGTAAGGAGCGTTGCGGTTGCAGGTGCATACCGCAACAATGAGGGAGAGCTGTGAAGTTCTTTTGGGTTACAAATAGTACCCATTCTTTTGAATTAACATCTGCCTCTTATTTTTGAGTTGTTGTCTTCGTTGCAGTTGCAGTTGCATTTGAGTCGGGCAACTTACAAGCAGTATAATCGAGTAAACTTATAAAAGATGTGAAGTAGTAATTAGTATACTAACTTCATGCCTTTCAATCGCAGGGTGTAATGTCCTTCAAATTGGGTGGTGTACGCCACTCGCGAATTCCTTTCTTTGACCTAACGCTCGTCCCTAAGTTCTGCTTGGCGAAGTCTGGCATTATGGCACAACTGTATATCTTCTAAAATTACTACTCGAAGAACAGTTCCATAGTCCATTGACTTTTTCTATTTTTCTGACTTGTCCTAGTATAACTTAACAACTTTTTCCTGGAAAGGTCATCATAATTACATTACATTAATTACAGTCTAGTACAAATGATACCGTGACGTTTCGTAGAAATCTATGTAGTTCAAATGCGATTACCTGGAGACTCTTCACCATGACTCATCTGAAAGGAGATGTGTTTAAAGCGGTTATCCGCCCGATGGTTAGAAAGAAGAGCCCATATCTCATCCAAAACCGGCGCCCGAATTTGAGTGCTTTTTTTAACTCTGAGTATTGCTCTGTTGCGCTTGAACTTAGTGATCTTGCCAAACAGATTTTGAAAGGTGCTTCATTTTTCTCAGCAGAAAATGTAAAAGTAGTAATTTTCCCAGGATTCATTTCTTTCAATTCGGAGCCGTGGAGACACTTGAAGGCTAAGAATCTGCACCTTCAAAACGTGACATTATGCACTCCGACGCATAGCACTTCTTAATTTATGGGAATTTGTCGCTCCTGGGATCAATTGGACCGACCCAGTAGCAAAGAAGCAGCACGTACGTATTGAAATTACTGCACAAGCGCTGTTCGCCATGGAAGGGGCCACCTTCCGGCGAAGTTTAATCATGACGCGACGACACTCCGCCATATTGTCTCGGGGAGAGGTGCAGAAGAGAAGATGTGATTTGGTTCAGTGCCGTAAGAGAATGGCCCCTCTCGAGGCGCATATCATCAAAATTCACACGTTGTCGTCCGTTGTTCGATCCCTAACGACTGCTTTGACAAATTACAACTGTCTAAATAGTGTTAGGAAATTGTTCATCAAGGGCAATTTATCCGGGCTACACTGTAATTCACTGCATTACTAAGCTACTTTACAGTGTGAAAACTGAATGATATGCTGCGCTATTGTAAGACTGTCATCATTATGGTCTACCCTTTAATCCTACATGTGTTATTATGTTTTTATTACTAGTTTTTCACGGTTCTCGACTGATTCACTTTATGAATAAGTAGCGCGGAGAATCTGTCCTCCATACTCTTTCCCCACGAAAGCCATCCCTTAACATCCGCAACGGTGGGGAGATAAACACCTTCCTATCGACTGTGGCAATTGTAAAATTGCAGCGCCTTCCGACCAAGAAAGGTGAACGGAAGAAATCATCAATAAAAAGAATTATCGAACCATATACGATCTTCCTCCCCTCCGTAGCCACATACGACCCCCATCAAGTCTTCTCAACCTGCTTTTTCTTGTTCCAACCGGTGGAAATGCACGCTACCCTTAATTCTTTTTGCTCCATCTTCGCACAGTCCGTACCTTCTTGGAAACTTTGTACTGCTACAGCATTGGGTGCCACCACATGGAATCGAAGGGCATTGGAGAAACTCTCGCCTACTTGGAATGGAAGGGGGCTGAGTACCTAAAGAAGATGGAATATCCAAGTAGGTCACCTGACCTGAATCCCCTCAATTACCCGGTTCGGGCGGAGTTCAATAGGGTGGTCTACGGTGGCGGAGAAATCGACTATCTCGCTGATCTCAGGCACCACATCGTCGCGTGCCAGAATCTCTCGATGGCGCTCGTCCAGAAGGCTGTGGCGGAGTGTCATGATAGTATTTAATATGCTCTTTAATATGGTGGTAAAAATGTCCGATCAGAATTTAATAAAGTGTAACTTATAGCGCCTCGAAAGTCAATGAAGAAAAGTGACTTTTTTTGGCCCCCCTGTATACTAGTTCTCCCACCTTTCTGATTTATTACATACATATACAACTTCGAATACACTTTTATTTAACAGTACACTTGGCTCCCTCCTGACGACTCCACCCACTTGTTAGAGGATTTATCGACAATTTCGCAGTTCTACAATTTTATCCACCGAATTCCGTTCTCAGAAATCTTTTCACAGTTATGATGTACAAATAATAGGATTTTTCAGTACCCACACTGTGCTCTACCCCTCGGCCACGCCCTCTTTAGACATCTTTATGTTCTTTTTACGAAACCACAAGGCTCCAAAACCACACAATGAATATTTGACTTCAGCCACACCCGCGGGCGTGCTCTGCTAAGACCACACCCGCGGCGTGCTCTGCCACCTTTTTTTGCCACTGGCGGCTCCAGCCACTATGAAAGGTGGTACGGACAACAAGCTTGCAAAATTTCTACAAAGTTTTACAAAGTTGCAGACAAGCTATTAACAGAAAAAGTTCGTTCGATGTGCTCAACCCAGACAGAGACTGACCCTCTGTTTCAAGTCATACTTACACTTTCTGGCTGGGTCGTCACGAATATCTGTTGTAAGTGTCTGGTTAGGTCCTGGAAAGGCTAGAGAAGCACCAATAGTCAGGCCTCTAAACTCGGATTTCTATTTAAATACTCCCAGCATTCCTCTATATGTCTTGGACGCTAGTTCTCTTCTGTATTCCGTCAAGCTCCGACTACTGCACGACGGTTTGACGCCGGTGATAATAGGTGTACGCATAACAATCTTTACCGCTCTTCAAGGATGGTTCGTTGATGGGCCACATCACAAAGTCCGAATGGGATTGATTAGTAGAAGGCGGGTGCGCTACTATAATGAGCTTCAGTGTTTTTTTTTTTCGTGAATAGGTTTCACACAACACCAACTGTATTGAAATGCCCTGTTACACCTCTCAATTGGTGGAGAAGTAATCGGAGTTTGAAAGCCCTGACTTGAACCCTAAAATCAAAATCATCGGCAGGAACTTATTTTTGGGTAAGGTCTGAATATCTCTACACTTGTTGCGCGACGATTGACTCAAGTTCAGGACTCAATCAGAATAGAATTGACGTTTTCAAGACAATAAAACCTTTCGATCTTACATAGAAGCTAGAGTTGGGGCAGAAGTCGGACCTATGGCCGGGACCGACACTCGCATCTTCTGGCTTACCTGGCTGCTGTTACACTTACCATAGCCATTGAGCTGAGAGGTCAAAAGTGGCCCCGGTAGCGTAAGTGGTAACGCAACTGCCCGGTAAGCAGAAGATGCGGGTTCGAGTCCCGCCCGTGGTCCGACTTTTGCCCACAACTCAGCATTCTTGTGATAACTTTCGCTACGCGCATGCGTGCGTCCGGGTAAACAGCGTATCAAACAAAAACAGCCTAAAACTTTTCGATATTGTTTTCATGTCATTTTTGAATATGCATCTTTCAAAAAATGGTTCATCCTCTCGAAAAAGTGAAAAAACCGCAAGAGAAATATTCCGTGAGTAAGGTGGATGATCGAGGATTTCACAGCCCAGTGCGCCAGATTTTTTCAGCTGTCTTTTGGAGGAGAAATGTTCTATTTTCGCATTTTCTTATTTTGCTTGTCAGCGAGGCTATCTTCAGTGCATATCTTCTTCTGTGTCGACTGGGGGTCTATCATAAAAGCTCTTGAGAGTATTCTTCCGCTGAGGATCACTCCGAGCGTCTGCGTCTCTCGATATCGCCTCACCAGTCCCACAGTCCTAATCAGAAGGTTGCGAATCGACTGACTCCCATTGAAGTTGCTGGATCTTCAAGTGGCGTGTGGTCGAGTTGGTATTGCACTGACATCGTCTTTTTTCCTGCGTGGCATTTCGGGAATCTTTTTTTGACGTGATCAGTAAACCGTTTAGCCAAATCTTCCAAATCTGAGGCGCCGTTGGATGTTGAGCCCCCCACGACTTGTGGTTATTCTTTGATTCAACAAGGAAGATTGCTCCATCTTGGAATTCGTGGCTCAGCCAAAGATGTGTTCGAGGCAGGCCTATAGGATGCACATCACGTGTTGTAATAATAACGAAATGTTAGAGTTGTTGGTTTTTGCTTGTCATAATTATGCCGAAATATTGCTAGCCTCCAAAATCCTGTTTGAACATGCCAAAAATGTCCTTACAAATGAGCACATTTCAATGTGGATATGTCAATCAGAAATAAAAGCAATTTGCAGATTTCATGGCCACCTTTTCAATGGTGCTGTCCACTTTGATTTCTTTCCCAACACATCATGTTCTAAAAAAAATCTGCGAACTCAAAGTGAGGCACTCAAAATAATCGGTCTGCAATTTTCTAATTACCCAAAACGAGCATTACGTTATATGCTAAGAAATGTGGTCGTTAGCGGGTCAAGCGTATGGTGCGGAATTTCAACTGATTAACTGGATGAATTTACTACTATTAAGATGACGGGGCTCGTCAGAGTCCTAAGTGGCGACAGTTATCAGAAAAAGGGTATTTGAGCGCTTTTGTGAGGGAGGGGGGTCTCATCTGCACAATTTTCTCCTTGATAGGCTTGCTCTACCCGTATTGTACCGAACCTAGCATCTTCATGCATCGCCCCTGCTCAGAAACTAGCTGACTTGCCACACGGGGACTAATGCCCCAAGGTTTTCCCTTGAACAGCTGAACACTCCAGGTTTATTGGGAGTGATTTGAAAAAAATACAACGGGTAATCTGTGCATGGCATTTACGTGGGAAATCTCTGCAAGCTGGCGCTTCTGTGTGAACGCGAAATGAGAAGTTTTAACGTGTTTGGCTTTTGCTTAGGCAGGTGAACATCTTCATTGCCATTTTGTACCACTTTAACTCGATGAATCGAAACGCTTTGTAATGGCGGTGTGTCTCGACGATAATACTCCCGAAACTGCAACTCTTCTTGGTTTGACTGGAAGGCGTGTGGTGAGTAGTGACGTGTTCCTTTTCTCGTCCTTTGTAGCCACTTAGTTTGCTGAGTACTGACTTCCCTGCTTTGACACCATTTCTCTTACAAGAGAGTCAGTGTCTAATACGCTTTCTTAGAGTCTAAAAACAGAATTCTCGTTTTCAGCCAAGCCGGCTGTGTCTCTGAACGGCTAACTATCGTAGAAATGGATTTTTCAAATCATAAACCATATTCAAAAATAAAGCAAGTTCTGAGATGGAACTCGCTCCACCTCGAGATATCCATTTTAGATAATGATGATTATCTGGATTTAATCTGCTTGTAACAGCATCTGGTTTTGGAAGCACTGAACGCTTTTCTAAATTACTAAATCCACTTTTCAGCCTTCGAACTTTATGGTCGAGCAGAGTGAGGCACTATAACCTTCTCTGCCGCATTCTTCCGAAATCAGACCAGTTTTTAACTGGCTTTTTCTTCGTCTGCAAAACTGGCTGAAAAGCTGTCGCTTGGGTTGCTTGACCTCATAAACGCAAATATCCCCTCTTGGCCTGAAATCTCCTGGCGCTCGCGCCACATGCCCCGGCGCCAAGATACCTCCAATCATCAAATTCGCTGAAAACTTTTTGGGTAGTTTGTCCTCCCGAGCACGAATGGGACGTTGAAAATGTTTAGAATGGGGTAAAGGGGTATGCGTGGTAGCCGGTTGACATTGTATGAGTCTGAACTTTGCTCTATCGTCTGCTATACGCGCCGTTTGTGGCGATCGCTCAGTCGTTGCGGAATGGGGTGTGATATTCGTGTCCAGGAAGTCAAACTACCCCAGCTGACAAGTTTTCAGCGAATTTGTGATTTCGAGTATTTTGGCGCCGGCGCCTGTGACGCGGGCGTCAGGTCAGGAGGTTTCGGACCAAACGGATGTGATAATCGTGTTCAGGAGGTCAGTCTCCCCAGGCCACAGCTCTTGAGCCAAGTCTGTCCACACAAAATCTCGGTCAAAAAGTGGCATGATTTCGTATGATTGGGGCAATAAAGGGTAAATAGTGCCGAAGCAGGATACAGTAGAGTAGAAAACCTGTGATACCACTCGCTTACCCAACAACTCAGTATCTCATTTGTTTAGAGAGCCACCTCCACTTCTATTTTTCCACTTTACACATGACCTTTATAAGCCCTCCGCAGCTGCACCAGACCCAGCTGCTGCATGATTCTTCCTGCAATTATCATCCTTCATCTTTTTATACCGAATTCTTTTCCGTTCTAGTATCACCTTCGTCTCATATCACATTGTATCACGCTCGATCACTCCAACACAAAATGTCATTTTATCCACCTATCAGCTGTTAGAGTGCTCTGTCAATTGTCTATAGATCATCGTGCTCTCGACTAGTTCGTCACTCCCTTGTCACTTTTTACACTCCTGTTACAAGACGAGCCGCAATTTGTTATTGGTTTTTGTCATTCAGCCCTCATTTCTCTATTGCGTCGATTACACCATCAGTCTATGCGACTCGTCTTCATTCCTATGAAGTAAGCTGCCACATGTTCTCGTACACCACCACCGTCTAAATCACATTCCTCCAATCTCTCTGTCACTACTCGCCGTATTTTTCACATCACTTTTCACTTTTTATGAACCTCTGCACGAAAAATTAGCTCTGCTGTTGTTTTATTATGATGAGTGCCGTCCAACGCCGCAGTTTGGGATCCAGAAGTTATCACAAGGGCGAGGTATGGGCAAAAGTCATGCTAAGATGCTAACAGCTACCCCGGTCCAGGAAGCTGTAGTCGTTGAGTAACTCTTTAGGGGAGAAAAGTGACAAAAAACCATGGGAACACGCTAAGTAGAGACCTGGCAACCTCTCCGGACCTGCTCATTTTATGCCAGCAAAGCTATCATATCCTGCCACCTCTAGCTCAACAATCTTTTCTGCGCGTCATTCAAAAGTCATACCATCCAACAACTTAAAAAAAGGAAAACGTGATGTGAAAGCTGAAGTTGTGACAGGAAACAGCCTTCGGTGGGTGGGCAGGACAACTGAGGAAGCGTCAGAAATGCCGCTGAGGGCCACTGCGCCTTCGTCACTTACTGCGAGGTCCCAAAAGTGAAATAATCTTCAAGATTTAGGGTATGGCGAGATTGGGTTGTACAAGGGGAGGTCGCCTAGGAGTTGCTCAAGCGCGGGTGTTTCAGAAGCGCACTCGCCCGGAAAGCGGGAGATAGCGGTCCGAGTCCCGCCCTGGGTCTGACTTTTGCAAACAATTCAGTATTGTGTGACAAACCATCTGCTGTCATTCTCAGTGTCTTCTGGACTGCATCAACTCTCCGCTAGGCTTTCATTGTCAGGTAGCTATCGCACTGAGCAGTTAAACGGTCGCTTGACGCGACCACATCAAGCTTGGCATGTTCATGCCACATTAAAGTAACGATACTAGTCCACTGAGCCGAATAACTCTTCTGAATGCATGAAGTTTAAGAGACTTCCGCAACAGTCAGCTCACATGATGGATGTTTTCTTCGGTGCTCATGCTTCTCAAGAAGGCATTGTGCTATGGCCGCTTGGGAAAATGCAGTGGTTCAAAGTTTTGGACGAGTTGCCATCCCCGAAAGACAGTCGGACCGTCTCAGGATACTTGTCAACTGCGAAGCTTCTCTCCTCTTTCCCTTTTCCTTCCTCCTTCCTTCTTTTCCTCCCTTCCTTCTCTCTTCCCTCTTCTCTTTCCTTCTCCTTTCCATTCTCCATTCTGCTGGGCCAGTAGACGCGATGAGAAAATACCTCTGGACCCTCGCAGCGAGAGCATGTTTAGTTGACAACAGCCCTGTAACCCTGCCGGACATGTACTATGGATGCCTCGGTGGCAAAGTACTAGGTTATGTACAAATAAAATGCGCTTTTTTGCGCATCAGTATTTAGCTTACTGTTTATCGCGCATTATTCATTTGATGTTTATATTATTGTGCATCATATCAAAGCTTACCTAATGGTCCTACGTTTTTTGATTTTCGTTGGTTTCAATTTTGATTCTTCGGGAATTTCTGAGATGCTCTCTAAGGTGCAGACTCGTATCATTTTGCTTCACGAGTTCATACTTGCTGTGGAGGCTCATGAAAATATTGTGAGAACCCGAGGACCAGATACCTTTT
>MU915943.1:0-11549 GCA_036418165.1 Cooperia oncophora
CCGAAGATTGTTTATACCGAAGATTGGCAGAGTAGCCAAAGGTATAATACTGTGCCTGATTCATGCTGGACCAAGTAATGTGGTACTGTAATGCGGTAGTACTGTGGTTATTCAGCAAAAACTATGGTAATTCACAATAGAGTAGCTCTGGTCTACTCAGCGGCGGGCTATCCCTCATGTCACAGGCAAAAGTTCCAAGCCTTATGAAGTCTCTAGGCTATGATAGTTCCAAGAACCTGGAACTTCAGCCTTTCAAAGTACTGCACTTTCAGAGAAGCCTTATTAAACTACTCACACTAATTGACTCTGGCGACTAATAAAGCCGTCGCGGCATATTTCAACGCGATCCTTGTTGACGCACGAGGTTAGCCCTACAATTCTTTTCTCCCTGCCGTTCTACCACTTGCTTTTCGCCTTGGCGTACACGCTTCAAACATTAGGACTGTACCAACCACGCACGTTCCACACTCAACATATCGGTCGAGTCACATACTGTAGTAGGCCTGTCTCCGCCCACATGATCGGCGTGAGCTTCCTCTTATATTATAAGCGTGACCTGTGCTTTAAATTCCTTCTGTATCATTATTAATATGAGCCAAATGCAAGACGCATTCAAAGGAATCCTGGTTATTTCTATGGGCCTATTGATGGGCATTTGCAGCCATGCGGAAGACCTTAAGATGTCCCGTGAGAGAACACATTTGAATGTGCCTTGTTTATTTAACGGGAACGAAGATAGGAATAGACCTAGCGCTATTTATTGGACATTCCGACAGCAATCTTAGGTAATTAGGAATCGCCGTACGCCTATGTTGTGACACGGCTAGTGCTTGAATATGTGCGCTGCAGCACTACGAGGAACGGCTTCAGCCTATGCCCGCCCCTTTTGCAGTAAAACATCGAGCCGATGCTTTTTCAAGGCTGCAGACGGCGATTCAGATTGGTGCTTCAAAGACCCTCTTCAATGCCTATTTGCCCGAGCTTTGCGCTCATCTTCTTTCCCTATTACGTTCTCAGAAATTTTTGAGGCTACAAAACGAATATTATGACTTGTTACTCTGTAGTACAGCGAAGTGGAAGTGCATTCTGTTGCGGATTTTGATAGGTTTAACAGAGCTGATTCCTTTGTAGGACCTATTGCACCCTTCTGACTTTGGTAGTCCTCCATCAAGTGAGTAGGTCCCCTGCCTCAATGTTGTACTGACCGGAGTCTCATGAGTATCTGGAACGTCGTAAAAAATACAAATAGGCTCCCAGGTTATCGCACAAGGGCTCAAAAATCGTAACGAAACTCAAAAACCCGTGATATATGTTATAGGCGAAATTTGGCTCGGTAAGAGCAACTTGAATTTTTACTGAATCCTTTTGCTAGTTCCTGTCAACTCACACATTACACCTTGGTGATACCTGTAGACACTCGTCGACTATGCTCCTGCTACTGTGTAGCTTTACATGAGTTACCAGGTCTCCATCATCTGCAGTGAACAATAGACCAGGAAAATGCCCCCACCAGGCCGAAATAAGTCAAAAATCATACCAATTGAGATTTCATTTGGGACTGAAAATGCATAAAATCTTTTGGAACTTTCTGCGTGCGTGCGTTCTGTGCGATAAACATTTCTGGAGCCGATTTGTTTATTTATACTATTTATGCCCTTTTTGTTGAAAATATGAACACCCTAGTTCATTACCATTAATGAGGATCCATGAAATGCACTAGATGAGTACTTCTCGTAGCGCTTCTCGCAAAAACTACATAAGAGCGTATCAAATATAACTCCCCGCTCGTAGAACGGGGTTCCTTTCTCTCATGATTCAGAAGTCTTTTTCCAGAAATGTGTTGAATCAACTGCATTTCTATAGCATTATATCATAACATACTCAGAACATAAAAATCTCGTTAAAAGCAAATTTCCGCCTAGAATTACTTTATTTTCCGGGGGTGTAAGGCGCACCATTCTATACTTCGCCTCAAACGTCGCGAAGGCTTTTACAGGTTTTTCTTTTCCGTATTTTTGGCTATCCCTATCCTATATGTGAGTAATCTATTTTGGGTGAATGCTTTCTAGGCAAGCAGAAGACAAGAAAGTGCAAAAAAAAGGCAAAAAACTCTCGTTGTGTTCAGGAACGGCCATAATAAGAAAGCGGTTCCCGTGAGAGCTCAGTCAATGTGGGTCAGTAATGAGATCCTTTTAGTTCTAATTTTCATTCTTTTTTTTCTTTTTCTTTTGTTTTGACTGAATTCTGAATAAGTCAATCAAATTCTTGCTCACTTCCGATAGCAACACTAAGGGCAGACATTTCTTTCAAGATAAACATTCCAGCTTCTTGTTATTTCCTCATTCCATTCTCAATTCCTTGTTTTGAAAGCCCTTTCGTATGTTCATATGAATATTTTATTTCAGTTTATTTCAATTTTTGAGGTATTTCCATTTATTTCAAAAATTTTGAAATCCTCAAAACATTGCTTTCTCGACCGGTATATCGCTCACTTGCAGTTTTCTGTTCGCGTTTCCACTGAAGGAGATTATTCCTTCAACTCAACTTCATACTGAAAATTGAAAAAAAATGGAGTTTGAAGGATGCGTAGGGTGTTCTTGGAAGAGACCGGTCATTGCCTCAATTTTTTTTGACTCCACAGCTAACTTCATTGACAACAATCTTTTCTGAAAAATTCAATTCCAAGGACAGTCGTGGCGAGCAGTTTCGAGGGGCAATATTTTTCAATACGACTCTGTCATGACAACGGGCTTGTAACCAATAAAATACCACAAGGCTGCTAACCAGGAATCCCGAGTAGATTCAAGTAAAATTAGTTCAAGTAAAATTCTGCATCGTATTCTTGGAGTGTTTTTTTTCTTATCACGGAGATGATGCCCCACAATTTTCCGTCAAAATCACACTAATTCTTCAAGAGTCGGCGTTGAAATGAATTCCTTTCATTTCCGCCTTAGGGAGGGTTTTCACGGACCCGTGGGGTTAGAGTGCATAGGCCGTCCAATTGTAGGCTTTGTTGGCCTTTGCTGTCCAGTTCAATTTTCGGATTTGTCGATTTCTTTCTCTTTTGAGCAATGAAATGGCTAAACGCACTTGGGAACACAAATGGCCGGCGCTGTGCTGTGATGACGGTTGATGCAAGGGGCCTGAATTTCTCTAGCCAACAAGGGTTCAACCCTCGTCGATTGATATCAGACATGTCCGTACCCCCCACACGCCCTATCATCCGCAGCGAACAAGACTGCCTTTGATATCGTTGCAGTTACGCGAGGGGGGTGGTCAGGAGGCTTGGATTGAGAGCACTTACTACTAGGTTTTTTCACCAATCATAGCCGGTTCAAGTATATTACCACCAATGCTGGAAAATGCCGCGGGACATAACTCATTCCAGGCCTCCTGAAACCGCCCCAGCGACTGCGACAAATACAATAATTAATAAATTATAATAAATAATAATAGCAATCCATAATGATAATGATAATGAATATGAACTGAAAAATGCAATGAAAGTGATATGCGTGGCGCATTAGAAAAGGAATGTCAAGCATCACTTGCGTTCTCCACTTTTAATTCACTTTCCTAAAGCGGAACATGCTCCCAAGGAAAGTCTTCACAAAGGGCAAGCATCTCTGCGAAGCTTCGTAAAAGAAAACAACTACTCTGCATGCTCAATTCGTCTGAAAGACTTCATTACCATTTCGTGCTGTTGTCCTTAATAACTCAATGACTCATAATGACCATTGAACATGCAAAAGTACTCTGTTAAAGAAGTAGTCGAAGTAGTACACTCCACTAATACACAAGTGTACTTTCATGTTCTGCGGTAATGAGAATCTTCCAAATTGAATTCCATACTGCTACAACTAGATGGGGAAAGGGGGTAATATCATACCCGTATTCTTGCGGAAACGACGCCAACAACAGGAAGTGGAAGTTATAGACATGCTGAAATATGGGCGAAACTCGAGTATTGCCCCAGCTGGGACTTGGACGGGAATCTCGCGCTCTCTGGGCAGATGCCCTGCCATTAAACCCACGAGGCCATGTGCTAACATCTCAGCTTTATGGTAGCTTAACGGTGAATTTTACCTCCGTACATCCTCATTGCGCGAAACTCATCTGGGGATCGTATGTGGTTGTTGGGGAAGGGGGTTACACTCAGCCTCAACAGAACGTTTTCCGCTTGCTGGTTTTATCCGTTTTACGGGCACAGTATGTATCTGATCTAGTGATCTCATCTAGTGGGTGGCACGACAAAACTACTACTTGTTTAGTTGATAGGAGGTGTCTGCTCCCCCCCCCCTCCGCTCAACGGTAAAATTTTGGGGAATATTCGGTAGGATGCTATCATTGCTAGAGGGGTCGTATCGGAGCTGCATGCTCCCAGGGCATTCGAGTGATCCTGATTAATACCGTAGCTGGGTAACATCACTTTAAATACATATTTCGTGATTGCCCGATGATAGAATGTCTTCTCAGTCGAGGTGAGTTAGCCCGCAGTTTCGAAGCTTCTTCACTTTTGCGGATTGACAGAAAGTGAAGTTTTGGCAACTGCAGCCCTCATAAGCCGAAGCGATGCTTTTCGTAGAAATTGTCCCACTAATCTGGGTAAAGAGATTTGCCAGCGATTCCAGTTCTGTAAACACGGTTCTGACGCATTGCGCGCATCATACTATGTGAAACCGTGCCAGTCAGCGGCGGAATCCAGTGTCATTTCCGGGATAAGGGCCATGTCCATTCTTCTGTCCGCTCTTTATTCAACCAGTGAGTCAACTAGCCCCTACAAATTAGTATTCAATCTCTGAAAACCATAGAGTGCAATCGCAAAATGTGCCTTTTCCTGTATACTTACTTGCATCTCTGCAACATCCAGACACGCTGAGCTTCACCTTTGTAGTTTCTGTAATTTCCAGCATCGAAGAACATGATTTCAACCGTAATCTATTGCCTAGGTGACCATTATGCCCGAAGCAGACGAAAATTTGTAGTTCCTTAAGTCGGACTACTGTAGCTAATTATAGTACGAGGAAGTGATGTCTCAGAAGAACTTTGGTCGCAGCCGAGACTGATCGATGGGGAATCTTGCAGAATTTATTGGAAGCAAATGAAATTTTTTCCATGCTGTCAAGTTCAAGGTCTTGAGTTGATGTGGCAAAGCGGCCCATCTTTCATAGGAGCCAAATCGCCGCAAAATGCGAACAAATCAAATTAGCTCCCCGTTCCGCGTTTGAATTAGGAAACAAAAGTGTCTCAAAATTCCCATGTAATCGAATAGACCTAATATCTCCAAGTTCTCCCTTCTTGTAACCTCGGCATGATGTCGAATATTTAGTTATTTCTGCCAAACGAGGTTATTAGATAGAACCTTTTATTGGCCCGACGTTTCGACCTTCTCGTCTTCTTCAGAGGCCTGAAAATGGCTCGAAGCTTTCAATTTGTCACCTACCCGATCAAGCGCCTTCCCCACTCTAGCGTTTCCGACGTCGTGTCCCGAACACCCCCGAAGAACCCAGTAATAACTGCGCTCAACTCACCGAGGTTCCACCGTGCGGAGCCTAGCTCACGCTATGTGTCAGTAGTGTAAGGACGAATGAGTCTCACTAGAGTCTCATCGTGTCACATAAGTCAAAATTGCCATTGTGCACGTCGCCCTTACTGTAGCTCGCACTCTGATACAAACGGCAAGAACTCATTAGTAATTGACGGACATTCGTTTCGGCCGTTCATCCTTGGTTTTCTCGCAAAGATCCAAAACGATTCCAGGGCTTTCCTGGAAGAAATCTCTGTCTCGTACCCGAGTATAGTACAGCTCACATCAAAGTCATTCCCGTTATGCTCCTCAATCTTATGCTTGCCAAGAGGAGTTGTCATCATATCACGCCTCTTCCCAGCTAGGTGTTCCTTGACGCGAGTAGCTAAGTCCCTTCCTGTTTCCCCGATGTACGTGCTGTTACAAGCCCTGCATTCAAGTTGGTAATTACATTACCCCGGTTTTATTTACCAACTTGAATGCAGGGCTTGTAACAGCACGTACATCGGGGAAACAGGAAGGGACTTAGCTACTCGCGTCAAGGAACACCTAGCTGGGAAGAGGCGTGATATGATGACAACTCCTCTTGGCAAGCATAAGATTGAGGAGCATAACGGGAATGACTTTGATGTTAGCTGTACTATACTCGGGTACGAGACAGAGATTTCTTCCAGGAAAGCCCTGGAATCGTTTTGGATCTTTGCGAGAAAACCAAGGATGAACGGCCGAAACGAATGTCCGTCAATTACTAATGAGTTCTTGCCGTTTGTATCAGAGTGCGAGCTACAGTAAGGGCGACGTGCACAATGGCAATTTTGACTTATGTGACACGATGAGACTCTAGTGAGACTCATTCGTCCTTACACTACTGACACATAGCGTGAGCTAGGCTCCGCACGGTGGAACCTCGGTGAGTTGAGCGCAGTTATTACTGGGTTCTTCGGGGGTGTTCGGGACACGACGTCGGAAACGCTAGAGTGGGGAAGGCGCTTGATCGGGTAGGTGACAAATTGAAAGCTTCGAGCCATTTTCAGGCCTCTGAAGAAGACGAGAAGGTCGAAACGTCGGGCCAATAAAAGGTTCTATCTAATAACCTCGTTTGGCAGAAATAACTAAATATTAGACCTAATATCGTCATCTGTCGTCGTCATCCGGCTCCCAAATAGACCACGAATCGTGCACGTAAGCACGGTAAAGAAGAGTCACCGCTATTGCAGATATGGACTGAGAGTGAAATACTCGACTAAGCCCCGCTCTGGGTATGAGTCCCCTATGCGTGTAACATGAAAACGCCTATCATCAAAGAATACCGCCCCTTATGCGGCGTCTTTTCCAACGAAAAGCGGCCATCTCAGCAGGGCTTTACATGCCCACCCGCACTCCCACCAACAACGAAACCGATTTGGGAGCCGATCAGCAACTGATCACGACGGATCAGGTGTTTTCACCTTTAACCTGCGACTGAATGGTCCTTTTCCATTTTTTCAGGGTTCTCTATAAAGAAGTGAGTTCTTATTGGTAACGAAAATATCTCTCTTCGGCAGCAAGCAGTATTTTCCTGCGAGCCGTACCCGTTGGAGATTTAGACTTCTTTAACCTTTTTTGGCTTTTTACCCTTGATTCTCGCGAATCTTCCACGGCCGTTTCGTGGAAATGTCATTGGTATTCCCTGCTTCTATTAAGGACCCCTGTTGATATTGTCGTGAAAATTGCTACCGCTTGCAATAATGCAATGGTTTGTGCCGGGTTTT
Organism: Cooperia oncophora; assembly: GCA_036418165.1. NCBI lineage: Eukaryota > Metazoa > Nematoda > Chromadorea > Rhabditida > Trichostrongylidae > Cooperia > Cooperia oncophora. The sequence continues at coordinate 7,279 of MU915943.1, forward strand.
TCACATTGATCTTTGACCAGCGATGATTTGCTCAAGCGTAGGCGCGTACTTCATGACTGGAGCGGTTAATAAGGACCCCGTTTCGAATATTCTAGTACTAGTCTAGCTTACCAGTTCGAAGTTTACAGGCGCACGTAAGATGGAAGATGCCTAGTCACGGATATTACAGGAGTAGGGAATCTAAAGTAATTGACTCTTGAGAAAAACGAAAACAGTCCTCTTTTGGAACAAACAGCACAGACACAACACATATTATTCTCCAACATTTAAAACTCATCCTTCCAGACCTCGTCCTTCCAGCGTCAGACAAACCACTTGTCTATCAACTGGCTAGGAAACCACTCGCATCCTGTGTCTTATTTTATTGAGTATTTCGCGCTGTTCGGCTTGAGAGGGGCACTTTGCGCTTTCGCTAGTTCCTTTTGTTATTTTTAATTATTAGCTCTAATTCTAGTGAAATCTGTGAACTTCTCGGAGGGCCTGGGAGAACGGTAATAGGACCACTTTGGTTTCAGGGTACTCTACAATTCTCTATACAGGCTGGACCTGTGCAGGCTGCGCACTTTTGAGTTGCCCCCATCAAAGCCCGAACTGCGTCAATATTCCCTGTTTGAATACACTTAGCATATTATAAACGGATTCTTCTTGATATACAAGAAAGCATGTAAAACTATATAAAACTCCAATCTGGCCCCCACTCAACAGGCAAGCTCATGGATGGTAGATCATCGTTCGGGCTAATATTTCTAGCAAATTTTCTGGCAAAATCGCGAGATGGGCGTTCTTTGACTGGTAAATTTTCGCTGTGTTCTTTTTCAGCATCTTTTGAGTGACATTTGACTCCATAATATGTCTGCAGAGGCTTTGCTTCGTCATCTTTTTTATGCGGAAGTCAGAGGTCCTCGATTGTGGAGTGACTGACAGGCTAAATTCGAGTCAACACCAGTTCCAGGCCGATGTCACGTATGAAGGCTTGTCAGATCAGCGCTGAGGACCGCTCTACTTCTGAGTGGGGGAAAAAGCGAGGGCGCGGAAGCTGCAGGCCGAAGTGTCAGCTGCAAACGAGCTTAGGTAGTCCTCCATCACTTCTAGGGTTCATATTCGCTTCTAAAAATGTATGGGAAGGGACACGGCGGACCGCCTATGCAAATTGTCTAGGTTAGTAACGCACATCACTTCCTCAGCTACTTCTTTCCAGTAGAAGAATGCATGGTGCACCTGGAGGAGCCTTGCAACTCATTTCTAAGTTTTCATGGTGATTTACCTCATCTTTTCTAGCCTAGCACACATTAAAAGGGCTCTCTTCGGCGTGGGAGGGGCATTTGGCTCTCGCTCGTTCCTTTTGCTACTTCACGTCAATTAACAGTTTAGTTAACATTTTTGGGGACCGTGAACTTCTGTGAATTTGCGAATCGCGAAAACGCGAAACTTCTGTGAAATTGGAATGGTATAAGTGAGCCACATTGAAATTTACAGGCTTCACAAGGTGGCCTGAATCAGCTCCACTGAGCAGCACTTTATGCCCCTCCACACCAAATTGAGCCGTAAAATACATATGTTGTAACCACAAGAATGCCGAGTCGTCTAGGACGGCGCGGATAACCTTGCCGGGGAAGGGGAGCGGGTGAAAGTGGGGTGCGAAGGGGCCCTCTCTAGGATGCAGCAATGGAATTACCGCAATGGAGATGAGGACTTTTGTCTACGGCCAAAATAAGAAAGGGTTTCGGGGTGTAGTTCTATTCGAACCCCTTCTAACTTTCAGAGTCGCCGAGAATTTCGGGTCATAGGGATGCTCGACCTAAGCCACAGACTCGAGATTGCTCCTCATGCCTACCAGGTTAGTGAACTGACCATTTCTTCACCAGAGCTGCGCTCCATCCTCTTAATTTGAGGGCTTTCGTAACAGAACATATTTTTATTGAACAGGTTAATAATATAGCTCCTGCCATATCAACGAGCTGTAACAGAACATGGAAATGCAGAACTCTCTATAAGGGTTCAGTGCGAACGGAACTCCTCTGGATTGTTCTCGTGTTCGCTTCCGCCACAGAATACTCAACAGCGGGTCGCCGTTCGCGATTGTCAAGTCACCCATTCATAGGCTTATTCGCACAATCTTTTAAGCCACCCGATTTGTTTCCGGAACGGGGCCCCGAACTTCCGTCAGCGCCCAGAGATCGCGAACCTCGTCTTGCGTGTGAACATACCGAAAATAGCTTGTGCCGTTCGTAGCTACTTGGGCAACGACAGAATGGCAAAGCTGAGCTTAAAGACACATTCCACTATCACCTAGTAATGTGGAAGTGCTACTGGTAGTGGCGCCCGGTGACCGTGCCGAGGCGCCACTACCAGTGCGCTACCAGTAGCACGTGCCGAATCACAGTAAACTACCAGAGGTCATGGTGTTCCGTGCTCTTTCGCTGATATCTGCGCGTCACAGTTCCGTACTCTTTGACTTATTGGCGCGAATCTTGGCTACTGTCTTGGCTACTCTCCCACTGGCCAATATCGAACTGAAGGACGAGGGCTTTTCCAAGGGCATTTCCATCAGCTTGTCCTGCTCGCTAGGTCGGATAGAACAAATATTTTTGGCTCTGAACTCCGCTGCCTACGAACTGCAATGAAAAAATTGAAATGCGCTCTCAGGAGACATTAAACGATAGGGGAGGCAACAACAGTTCAAACTAAGTTCCTCGATGAGACAACCTCATTTACCAAGCACGTAGCTGAGGTAACCGTTGACATTCCCGCTAAACTTTATAAATATTGACGACCATTCCATAGAATTTCGTATTCTTCCCCCTGATTCGCAATTGAGGACCCCTTCTGATTTTGAATTGGATATCGTTTGCAACAGCTTGCCATAAACAAATTCGCTCACCTTCCTCAACGCTACGCAACACTTTTTGGCTGCGAGAACAAACAGCCTGACAGAGTACAGTATCAGGACTGGTGGAATGATGGTGTCAGTCCGCACCCCCCCCTCCCCATTTTCACACCTGGTAAGACCCCTCTCACGAATAACGTACGCTCTTAGCAAATTTCCCCGAAATTCTGCGTTCAGAGGTAGGAGGAGGAGGTACACAACTCCAATCAACCACCAGAAATACTTTTACAAACGGGAAACATCGGAAAATGGGAAAAGTCTACCAGTCTACTCCCCCCCCCCCTGCAAATTACCTTCTGATGGTTCCACACAACGATAGTTCATCTTACGATAGTGTGCTCTGTTCCGCGGTTATTTGATCCGTAGATTTCCTTCCTTCTGCAAGTAGTCCGGTCGGCTCTTCCAGAGCCTTCTCCACTTTTGTGGCCAAATAGTAAATGACGAAGGCGTTGCAGCCGTTACAGCCAAAATTACGCCTCCCATAAAATTTGCTCCGCCCATTTGAGGACGAAATATTCCGGCGGTCCTGTGCAAGTTGCTTTGATGCGTTGCATTATTTTGTGTGAGACGACCTTGTTGCCTCGCTCGAGTTCAGTCTAGTCCTTCTGCTCTCTCTCATCCTTTGCTCCGCCCATTTGAGGTCGAGATATGCTAGCGGTCCTACAAAGGCAGCCATTAGTTATTTTCGCGTTTATTTTGATGGGTCATGACCCTGCCATCTGGCGTGGAGTTCAAGTTCGTCTTCCTGTTCTCTCATCCTCTGTCTCTAGTCTCTCGTCCATAAGCAGAGTCTCGCTTCTTCGACTACTCAGCCAGCTCAGAGTATCCACTTGGGGCGCCTCTCACGGTTTTGTCCACTAGTTTTTTTCAGTTAATTGTCATCCATGACTTCAGATTCAAACCTTGAAGCCTACTAAATACAACCGTGGAATGTGTCTTTGAGGTGACAGGCGAAAATGGAAGGTGTTATCGGTGACAAATGAGCTCTTCAGCAACACTTGGACAGATGATGGGGAAGATTCATACAAGTAGGGCTAATCCAAGACGTCTTGCTATGCTCGTTCGAGCTGCCCCCGAGGGTTTACGATTTCCGATCTTTTATGCTAGACGGGTTCTAGAGGCGTTGCAGAAGACTGTAAACGCAGCAAAAGCGCAAAGTGCCATTAAACCTCTAGCGCATGCGTCGAAAACAACAAAAAAGGCGAAAATGAGTTCCAAATAAGCTTTTAGAAAGAATCAGAAAACCTGATTAAAACTGATCTCCAGCTCTGACGCAGCGTTCACGCGTCTGCTTCGTATCGTATTGCCTCCGTAAATAACGGGAATTTGATACAGAACAGGCGCTAAGGTGAATCATCAGCATGCCATACATAAGAGAGTAAAA
>MU915945.1:0-15449 GCA_036418165.1 Cooperia oncophora
CAGTGAGGCTACGTTCATACTTTGCGGCAGCGTCCACCAGCGACCATCAGCGTTTCGAGCGTCCGTCAGCGTCAGCGACTAGGAAAGTATAGATATCGATCCAGCGAACGGCAGCGTCTAAAAGCGTCCACCAGCGTCTGCCAGCGACCATCAGCGTCTCGAGGGACTAGGAAAATATGGATATCGATCAGCGTCTATCAGTGTTCACTAGCGAACGAATGTGAAAAGCCGATAAACTCGTCAACACCCTGTGAGCCCCTGGTTACTACCTGCCATGCCTTGCGAACTCTTGTAACTTGTCAAACTGGTCACAATACTCTACTTATTGAATCGAGTCATTGTGTTCCAATGACAGTAGCACCATTTCGCCAAGCTGGACATGGGTTTAGAAGACTCCCACTTCGGGTGAGACACAATTGTCCGGTTTTCCCATGTAACCAATTAAAATTACTCAACGGAGAAACGGGCAAGAGAATCGTAATTTGCCGCTCCGCCGCGCGCGGCGATGGGCGCGGCGTTTTCTTAACTCGTGTTAACCTGTCGATTGGAGCACCGGACTTCATGTAGACCCCGTCATCGTAGACATTCATGACTATTTTCGGTTCTGAATTGCCTGTTGTCGCCCTAATTGGGGCCGTCGTCATTTGCGGGCGCAACACGCGACCGCCCACCAGCGCGGTAGATTACGATTCTCTTTTCACATATCTACATGACAGAGCTTGTATCCTGACATGATGTGCCTCCCCACTCCCTTTCAGGGTAATCGGCGTCCAATATGAGACAAGTGCCATCTGGTGTTGGATGAAAGCATGACTACATGGGTCCTGGAATGAAGGCATCCACCAAATGCACAACGCCCTGAACTCGCAAATCCCAGTGATGGAGTGGGCGTGGCTGCGTACCTTACTTGGACATAGCGTAGGATGCGTTGTTGTTGGAATACTTCAATGAGCAAGTGTTGTCCTTTCTTGTACTGAACAAAGTCATGGCTGCAACTGTTCTAAAACAGCAATATCTCTCGAAAGGCGCAGCTGCCGCCACGTAAAAGTGCGGAACCACGGACTCTCCATCTCTGGGATATGGAATGTATGTGGCCCCGCCTACCGGGTCTCAGTGATTCAGTGCATAATCGTTGACATCCTTAGAAGCGGCCACGGGGAAATAGTCTGACCCTGGGAAACAGGTTACTTGAGCAGACCTCAGCGACCTAATTTGTACTGCCTTCCTCGATTGCTGCAGCAAGACCGATGTTCCAGTATTCTGATGTTTCAGGACGAGGGCCTCGCTAAAAAAGTGCATTCGTCATACAAAATTAACCTCAAGGCTGATGACGGTGCTGTGAAATCGTGGATAATCGACACAAAGGTACAAATCAATGTATAAGTGGCCATTTTTCACAGCTTTTAGCGCTCTCGTTCAACTTTTGGCACAGTAGCCTCTTGAGGCAACAAAATCAAGCCCGATCGTTTTCAGAGCAAACCGGCTTACGTGGGTCACGATGAGCGACCATATGAAGTCGAGGTTAACGTGAAGGACATTGATTTTGTAAAAATTGTTACTGGAAAGATGCTACCAGATCTGGTAAACTCTTTGTGATCTGCATATTCAGCGAAAAATTACTGTAAAATCTCATTTCAGGCATATAGGTTGGGAAAGATAAAAATAAAAGGAGTCATGGGAAAAGCTACGAGGCTCAAGTCACTCTTCAAAGGAGTCGAACCTGAAGTCGAAACTGTAATAATATGCGAAAATTTATTTTTTCAATCTGCTTTGAGTGTGGGTGGGTGCTCAAGGTCCTTTCGGAGCACCCCATCCACATCTCAGCACGAGCTATGTCATTGTAAAAATAAACTTTTCCCAACTTTCTAGCTTTCTAACATTCTAACACAGGAAACGAAAGAGATATAAAGGTCAGGCACAGCAGTTCTGCTCACTAAAGCAGCCACTCATATGGATTCTATCCTTCTCATTTCGCGGAGGCAATTTCTATGCTACCCGGAGGGAAGCACTGCTTTCCCAAGGGGTGCCCCTCTAATGTAAGATGGAAAGGAAAGGAGCGCCTCTGAAACTGAACTGTGTACTCAGCTCTCAGCTCCTAGCAAGGGGGAGCAGAGAGAAGGGAACACAAGAATAGTAGTGCTCGACTGTGCTGCCCATACTAAGCCCGCGCAGTTCTCAATGTGCAGCAGCTGCTTTGACATCAAGGTCCTGCGAAGCACGCACGTTGCGGTATAGCACTAAGAAGTGTGAAGGCGCAGACATGTAGCGCGTGAGTACGCTTCAGCGTGTGGCTAGCCGTGCGGGAACAAGAAGACGGGGCCCTACCCCCTGAATTTTTCCCCGTGCACTTTGACCGAAGAAAATGGCACGCTATTGCACACCTGTTTACCTCACACTTTGCAATGACTAGGACTCTCGTAGGTGTATATGCAATTCACCTTTAAAGAGAACTGCCGGGTTATCTGATAAGACGAGTGCCCCTCCGTATTCGGCAGCCAGACCAGCCGTTGCAGGGAGTAAGACTTGTTTGCCTCTTGAATAAGCGAGCAAAGGGCTCTGGGATCGCATGACATATTACTTTTTGCATCTGAGGCTTCATAAGGGTCCACTCTACAAGGCTTCTGCTACGCGATTCATTGCTATTATTTGCGACTGCAACATTGGACGCTAGCCTAGCCACGGAAGAAAATCAAGAGAAGGTGAAAGGAATTCAGTGTGGTCGAAATCAACAGAGGACTATGGATCGGGCATCATAGGAGGAACGTGGTTGCTCAACTTTGTCCTAGGCTAGACCGGTAGTTGCACCTAATGGTGTTCTCTGAAGGGAATGCGGAAGATTCGGTTCAGAACTCACGAGAGAAAAAAGTTGTGGTAGAGGCGAGCCCCATAGTACTCATACAGCACAAGAGAAGCGAGTGGATGAAGTCAAGCGTCGAGTGTCTGATTACAGAGCCTGGACCCTTATCGAGCTTCCCTGCGAGACATCCCTGCTGCAACTGCTGCCAGAGTTATGTCCGGAACTAAAGATACCGATTCTATGCCTGTAGCAGCGATCTACATCGCCTTAGACGTCATTCACGGCTGTGAGGTTGCATCCCGGCCCGAAAGTATGGGTGGTCTTGAACTGCGAGCAAGAACTCACGAGCGTCAATTTTGTATGAATGCAGGTGAGAAGACGCTAGAATTCTGCCATGAGGAGTTACGTGGGCCCAAGTGGATGATCATCATAGCGAAGGATTTCTGCACTATGGCTTACAAGCGACTCTATACAGAGAACCAAATCGTCGCTTCCGGTGTATATTGCTTGTTCTTCAAAAATCAGATGACAAATGGATGAACCAGAAGGTTCGTCATAGTGCTAAACTCCGAGTAACTGTTTAACAGGCCAGTGCTCGGACAGAAACAATATTGAGAGTTAGATTCAGTCGCCTTATTCGCCCGACCTACAGTCGTGCAATTCCACCTATTCTGGTCAGGTCGAAGAACTGTCCAACGCTAACGCAACGACTTTTTGCATTCGCCGAAATCGGCATCAACAGCACTTTACTCGTACGTGTTTAAAGGCTGAGCCCGCATTCAAATTTGATGAGTTATGCGGCTCAAATACTTATAACAAGGTAGCAAGTAACCCCTTAGTGAAGAAAAATCAGAAAGAAATCATAGGAAAGGCTCTATATAGAACCCCTTGCTTAATTGAGGTTGTACGTGCTCAAGGCGAAGAGAAGGTGCGGTCGCACGAGTTCTCACTTGTTGATATCAGCTGTTTTCCCTTATCACCTCACTCTCACCACTCGACGTGGAGAGAAGCAGCAATGGAACAACCGCACCATCAGGTAACCATTAGAAATGAATGGTGGGCGGTGCCAATGATTGTAGGTTGGGTCAATGATAAGAACGACGGCATCGTGGCTCTCCTCACGCGTTTTTGCGCCGCGAAAGTGGTGTAGTTGTTGCCTCAGCGGACCTGACTACCTGCTCACGAAGGGAGAGGAAAATCTCAACTGAACGCGGACGCTGCCTTTAAAGAACAAATGTGCCAGTGATCCAAGCGCTCCCGAGGAAGTGGGGTCAGGTCACTGTTGAAGAGGGATCTATTTGAGTTGAAGACGAAATATATTTCTTTTCATATGTTTTTCGCTCCTTTTCTTCGAGTCGAACCTACCAGATCCATTGAAAGGAATGAGATATATGAATTTTTGAGTCGTTATCATATATTGTTCTTGTGTCAGAGGAAACCATCTAGCAGAGCTTATTCACCGTATGTGTGTTCACACGAACGCGGAAGTTCCGCTATGAACGACCATGACTACGTGTTCGGAAACAAAAGTGGGGCGTAAAAAGACTACGCAAACAAACGCTGTAAAAAGGACTATGAAACAAACTGTAAAAACTGTAAAAAGGACTATAAAATGACTGTAAAAAAGTGACTGTAAACAAGGCCTACAAGACACAGCGATGGGCTGACCACAGCTGAAGTGTGAATTCGTGGTCAAACAGAATATGATACAGCGAATGTGCACATGGGATAGCGTTCAGACTTCGCGATGACGCGCATTACAGCGTGACTAGGCAGAACCTACCATCCTAGTCTCAATCAAATCTCAGTCAAGCATGAGTGCCGGCCGATCAGTTCCCGTCTGCGGCAGCGTGGGCAGACGGGAACCGATTAGCGCCGGCTATCTGAGCTGCGTTCGTCCAGAGCTTAGGAGCGCTACTGGGTTTGTAGCGCGTCGATGCGCCTTACAGCGCGTCGACGAGCCTTATCGTAAAGCTTGAACACAGCCAAAAGACATGTGATCGTCAGCCAATAACTCTGAGCAGGATGAGCGTGGGTCGCTTGATTCAGGATGCGGGGCAGTATTTAACGGTCGACATGTCGACATCTTGAACTTTTGGGCAAGTCCCGCTGTGATAAGATCTGCCACAGTCAGGGAGGGATCGCCGCAGTAAGGCATCAGAATATGCAAGAAATATTTGGCAAGCAATCATATTGGCTTTCACAAGGGGAGAGGTCTCCGGGGTTACTCAGCCTCCCAACCCTTGGAAAAAGCTGGAATATGTGCGGTCCTAGTCTGTCACTCTGGGAAGAGAAGTGGCAAGATTTGTGGGACACGGCCACCGCTTCTGTCTTCCTTCCTTCCTCGTATCCTCACCAACTTAGCTGCAAATAATTGTGGACATATTAGAAACACGCCCGGCTCCAAAAATGGTGAGTTGAGAGGCTTGAGTTGGCAAGTAGCAGAAGTGAAGGAAAAAAGCATGAAGATCCGACTCCATTGCCCCTGAAGAACCCCATGCTGAACCATGCTAGTCCGTGCACAAGCCGGAGAAAGAGCGTAGTGGGACGAGTTGTCACTATTGAAGCAAGCTCTGTTTCCTTACCACTTCACCATTCAAAATGGAGAGAGAGTTAGGAGCGACTGCACCATCGAGTAGCAGTTTGAGGCGAACCAGTTCGGCTGTCGCGCCTTCTGCGCGCAGTCCTTGGCTGTGACGCGAGCAATGACTCTGATAACCCTTCATTTATAAGGCCCCTTGTCAGCCCTTGCCAGCTGATGTCACCTCCTGCCGCCCAACAATAATGTTCACCTCAGTCTATCGTGCTGCACGGCAGTCTACGATGGTCACCGTGGTCTCGATTAGAGGCAGTTGGCACCGCATGCCTGCCTGCCCACAATTGGACGACCGTGCATGCTCGAAGTGATTCATTTTGACGCAGTTCGGCGATGGGGGGGGGGCATTTCGCACTTTCATTGATTCAGAAATTCCGGTTTACAAGTTTCACTCGTGTGAACTCTCGTGAAACTGGAGCAAGCTCGTCTAGTCACCAAGTGTCAGCTCAAGAAAAGGCTATCCGGATGGGTCGACACATCGATGGGAGCAATGTGCAATGTACCATCGTTTTGTGGGCTAAAGGTTATCAGGATGGACTTCCGCCTGGGCAGTATTTACACACTAAAGCATAACTTTATATAAACTGATCTTTTGTCTCCGTTAACGGCTTGTGGACACATGCATGAGTAATGGTTTCCAACTTGCCTACAAAAGGCACGCAATGTGATCTTTGTCTTGAGGCTTTGTTAGTTGCAAGTCGCTTTCAGCTGGGAATCCTAGTACTTTTTCTGCTCTGCTCAAAAACTCTTACAAACAGAGGATGAACTACAAAGCTGCTATGCTCTTTCTTTACACTTTCTGGTATGTCGCTTACACCAATTAAAAAACATCCATGAATCATTTGCACTTTATTCATGCAGTTCCTCCATCATTCATAAAAGTACCTTCTATCAGAAGTTTTTTTTGCCCTGCATATTCCCTTCGTGCTCTTTCAATTTCTAGAACATATTGTTGACCGTCACCAGTACACCATGAGCCGAACATGCGCGCCATTTCTGCCTATGGCTCTGCGGGAGAGGGTTCTATCGAAGCCTCAGTCCGTCATTCTGATGCCCTAACTTGAGCTTCAGAGACCTGGTCTCTACGAAAGCAGGATGATAGCGATCAACGCCATCCAGCGAAAGAGCGATGCATGGAGATCCCCGCTAAACACTAGTGCACCAGAGAATCTGAAGCTCTACACTCGTCAACGATACAGGGTCAGGGGCGGAACCGCTTTTGCCAAGGTTTTGAAGACGACGTGGGCAGGACACGCTAAGCGTTCTGAAGTTGACCGCTGGACCAGTGCGGTCACCGACTGGATTCCACTTGTTGTCAAACGGACACCAGATTTACCGCCTACGTGATGATCAGACTTCTACGTGAAGGCTGTGAACGAACGGTATGATGTTGTTCATGTAACTCAAAACTAGAGAGCCCATTGGGCAACTCTAGCGCGCTGTAGTGAAGAATGGAGACGATATTTGTTATTGTTTAGTAACTGCTGTTTAACGCCGCAGTACGCGATCAAAGCTATCACAAGAATGCTGAGTTATGGGCAAAAGTCGGACCACGGACGGGATTCGAACCCGCATCTTCTGCTTACCGGGCAGTTGCGTTCCCTATTACGCTACCGAGGCCACTTTTGACCACTCAGCTCAATGGCTATTTGTGCCATTGCCTTCGAGCACTCACACGTTCAACGTGATGAGCCGGTTGAGGAACGGATGAGTGAGGGAACGCAACTGCCCGGTAAGCAGAAGATGCGGGTTCGAATCCCGTCCGTGGTCCGACTTTTGCCCATAACTCAGCATTCTTGTGATAGCTTTCGGATCGCGTACTGCGGCGTTAAACAGCAGTTATAACAAATAACAGCTTGAAACTTGTAAAAAGCCTTCAGCCTTGCGGTTCACTGCCGATATCGGTTAAGCGGCTCAACGTTGAATGTGTGAGTGATCGAAGGCAATGGCACAAATAGCCAAAAGTGGCCTCGGTAGCGTAGTAGGGAACGCAACTGCCCGGTAAGCAGAAGATGCGGGTTTACAATCCCGTTCCGATGCGGTCGCGACTTTTGCCGTAACTCAGCATTCTCAGTGATTCACGTGAGCACAGTTGAAGCAGGTGAGTCTGCAGTGATGCTTGATGTAGGCGAAACTCTCTTTTCATACGTGTGGTATGTAGCGATTGGTCGCCGTTGGGAGGTTCAGGTCTGATGTTTGAGGGGTGCACTGACTCCAGCCGGGGTTTCCAACCACGAATGTTATAAAACTCATACAATTAAGCCTTAGACCATCCAGCACCGTCACTTGAACCAGATTTTGAGGGAGAGGGGCCTGTTCCACCGAAACACATCCCTCTCCCTCACAAAAATGATCCAAGCGAAATGAACTAGGGAATCACGTTGTAAAGATAAGGCAGCGTTCATACTTCGCGACAGCAGCGACGATCGCGGCGATCGCGGCGACCTCGGCGATCGCCGCGATCGTCGGTACGTGGCAGAGCGCGCCCCAACGCTATTATGGACCGCTCGCTTGATAAATAAGGGAATCCAACTTGTGAGACCTTCTTTTCTCTTAATAATGGCTACTAACTGATAACTTACGACTTTCTATACATAAGCGGATCTGGAATATGAGGTAAGGAGGTTTCACTTCTTTTTAGGTCGGGATAAGGCCAACTCCATTTCCTGGGTGAGCTTCTTTTTTTCTTTTGTTTTTATTGTTTCAATTTATACAAGCGCCTTAAAAGTTCCTATCGTCTGAACTGTTCCAACTTCCAAAACATTTATAGTTTACAAGTCGAGTTCAAACAACGAAGAAAAAAAAGAAACAGAAATCACCTAGGAACCAAAACACTAATCATTTTACGCAACATCAACAGGTGAAAACTTTATAACCTCATGTATAAGCTCGACGAATGAAAAAAGAAACAATAAAAACCTACCCTAAATGAAGTTCTCACGCTATCAAACCAAGCTTCAGTACCTAAGAAAATTGCAGTTAAAGGAAAAAACATGAAATTGAGTCGCTTCTCCCCTAAAGCCTTCGGAGCGGTCCAAGTAATAGCGTTGCGCGCTCTGCCATGTACCGACGATCGCGGCGATCGCCGAGGTCGCCGCGATCGCCGCTGCTGTCGCGAAGTATGAAAGACTTCAGTCCTAGCCAGTTCAAAACCACACACAACTCTGAGGACAACATTCCATATCACTGAGAACTAATAGGGAACTTGAAGGTATGAGCCACAATAATTTGTACTCGGTCTCACATGATGGCAGGGGTGTTATTCAGTTCGACAACGGCTGTGAAATGGTCAAAAACCTACAAAAAAACCATTGCCTTACACGACCAGAAAGCAATTTCGGACGAGTTCCTCGTTGGCTTATGCCAATAATCACTACTGAAGAGACGGCTGCATGTGCGTAGTCTTATATCCATGCAGCACCGCAGGCGCTTCATATCAATCCCCTTGCTTCATACTGTTCTTGGCAAACGAACCTCAGGTAGGGTTGTCCATTTAAGAGCGAGGTGGGAGTCCGGGTTGGTATGTTGCGGCTTGATAGGGCTTATAGGTGAATCTTCCCTGGAAGTGGCGCTACGCAGCGCCTGTTCAGGGGCTCGGAATTGCCAGGCGAATTAATACTCGTCTTCGGGACTTACCGTGCCAACCGAATTAAAAAGAACATAATGTTGCATAGGTTAAGGGGGTTCCAGCTATCTCATCCTGTCTGAGGATATCCCAAACGCAGCCGGCTCCGCGCTAAAATGACGCATTATAGGAATAGTTTTTACTGCTTTGATACACTTATCGTTGCGCTGATCCCATGGTCATGATGTCATAATCCAGTTCTAAGTAACTGTGAGACTATGACCACGGAATCATCGGAGCGAAAAAGTAGCTGTAAAGTGTGAAGTTACATAAGAAAATTACTGTATTAAGGATTTTGTGGACCTTGTGGACTACCGATATCCCAGTATTACCAGCAAGCAATTATTATCCAACTAGATATGCAACATTTGGCGGTCGTTGAGGTATTAAAGCAAATTAATAGTGATTGTAAAAGTTAAGAACGTGTAAGAAAAGATATTGAGCTTACCATTAGCTTCTTTCCCTTAGAGGTGGTTTTCAGATTGAGCTTAGCCTCATCGATGACGCTTGCTGATTGCAGGAGGCGGAGCAACACAAAAGGCGAGGAGACCTGTAATACGACAGAGGCGGGTTGACTCGACGACCGTTCCTTCTGGATGCTCTCCGGACACATTCGCCTCTGCCACCCTCGGGCCTAGTGGACTTCCCGTCGCCGAGCTCGTCGTCAGTATTCCGTCCTATTATTCATTTACCAATAGCTTAAACTGTTATTTTCCATCTGTACTTATTGTGATACAAAGACCACTTTCAGCTTGCACTCATCCTTCCATACCGCGGAATTAGGAAAAAAAGGTATTAAAAGTTGGGGGTTGCTGTGACCTGCTGCAAAACTCTACAGACGTGCTTCTCCAACTGTCCCTCTTCGGTATGAAACTTCGTTTACTATCGGATAAGGGTTATTTTAGCTAGCCGAACTGGATCTAATATGGCTTCATCTTATTTTTAGATATCTTGTGCTATTTCTGTGTGCACGAGTAAAAGTTCAGCCTGTCAAGGCACACAGAACATGCACAAGATACCACTGCATGCCAAGGCCGTAAGAATAGGGAGCAGGAGAGTACCACTCGAAAGCACTAACAGCTTCAATCAAATCAAGAATGCTGAATATGGGCAACAGCCTGCTCCGATTAGCCTCGAACGCGTACTGCACGCAAAGCCGTGATGTAGCCACTCAAGACTTTTGCCCATAACTCAGCATATAGCGGTGACTTTCGGAGAAAAGTCTGCAACGTTGACAGTATGTAACAACGGTGAACGTAAGTTCTGATACATGGGAAGCCTTCATCCTTAATGTTCCAGTACCAATATTTGATTCGATTGTTGAAGCATTCGGAGCATAAAACCGTAGAAAAGATCGATTAAAATAATTTCAACTAAAGAAAGAAATTGTTAGCCTGTCCTTCCAGGTGTAAATCGAAGTATGATAGGCAGAAGTTTCCTACAGGAGCGGAAGGATAAGGGACAGCCATGCGCATGCAATATCGTGCGCTCTGCTCCAGTCGCAAAGTAATCATCTAGCAAATGCACCGAAAACTGCCGCGTCCCTTGCCGCGCTATGCGGCGCGTGCCCGGTGCCTTATGGTTCTGTTGCACGTTTCCCCGTGACTACGATGTCAGCAACGATTGTTCTCCAAACTAAAGGCATATGACGCGACAACTTGTTACTCGTTCTAAAATGCTAGCAAGGTGCTATATAGCGGAAAAAACGCAGTGAAACGGTTGTAAAGCCTTCATTCTAGATGACTCAAGAAGCATTTCCGAACGAGTTCCTCGCTGGGATCGTGCCAATACCGCTAGCGTAACGGCATGTATGTACTCATATATCCATGCAGCACCGCAGCCGCTTCATATCAATCCCTTCGCTTCATATTTTACTTCGCAAATGAAGCAATACGAGCATCAGGTACGGTCGTCCATTTGTGGGCGGGCGGGCGCGGTGGGCCGGTCGGTATGTTGCAGCTTGATGGGGCGCTATAAGGTTGCTCTTGTTGAAGCAGGGGTCACGCCCTCGCAGGGGCAGGGAATCCCTTTCTACCAGGCGTATTAAAGACTCATGCTACGACCACACATAGTTTGGTTGTGCACCATTAGCCCCCACCTCTCAAAACATAGCGGTTTCCCCGTCCGAACATGCGCAGGAATGGAAACTGTGGGACACGCTAATTCCTCCATGCTCCGCCTAAAATGCAACTTGCGGCGCAGACTCCCGATCCCGTTTATACTAACAGCCGTCCGCGCGGCGCGTGTCGCGCGCAGCGCTCTTGGCACTTTGCCAAGTCGTGTAATTGCGCTTTGGAATACAATTAAAACGCAAACTCCTGATGCGGATAACATTTGAGGTGTTGCTCATGCTGCAAAGTCCGAATCTCGTCAAAAAGTTCGCCACTTCGTTCAGCATCAACCTTAATCAACATTAAAGGAGAAGATGGCAGTGCAAAGAGGTGAACCGTTGATGCTAAGGCTAACTTGAGTATTTACCAGTTGCTTCCTTTCGTACGGCAAATAACTCTAGAGCAATCCGGAAGCTGGAGTAGCTTCACCAGACCTACTTCAGTACATGGATTGCTGGTACTGCAGAATATCCGAGTGTATATACTCGAAATCCCTGAGATCGGGTAGGCGTGGCTGCGTACTTGATTTTAAAATGGCGGCGGCCCAGGTTTTCGTGAGATATTGTCATTTTGGAGCAGTCGTAATCATGTCTACATCTAACACAGAACAAGATAGCAGTTGTTTCAAATTGAAGTATCCCACGAGAAACCCGTCCTATGCCATGCTCAAAAGCCACGCCTACTCCGTCTCAGGGATAAGGAGTGTACCTTTTGAGAGCACAATACCAACGTTGGACTCAAAGAGAAGCCAGCCGAAATAGAGATTCACGTCAAAGACAGCGATTTTGTGAAAATTGCAGCAGGAGAACTCAAACCTGATCAGGTAAATATCCCCAGTCTGTCTATTGCTTTGTTTCGCAACTTGGCAGTAATTATGCCATTATTGCAGGCATTCATGCAGGGGAAGATGAAATTGGAAGGAAGCATCGCAAAAGCGATGAAATTGAAGACACTTATCGATCCAAAGAGGCTCAAGGCGGAAATCGGAGAAGCCTTTCCAGTACCTCGTCCCACAGTGATGTCAGTGATACGAAAATGTCAAAATGAAACTCAAGATGTGCCGTCTGACCTATGCACTAATGAAATTCGGTTGTAATATTTTTCATATTTTAGAATGAAGTTCTGCGAATGCAGTCGCTCTACATTTATAGACAGGGTCATGAACCAAAAACACAACAGTTGAGAAAGAAGCAGGAACAAGTTCGAAAACACCCTGAGCGCAGACCCCTCCCCTAGCAGTTGGGAAGGGTCTGCGCACAGGGTGTTTTCAACCTTGTAGAGCGATTGCACTCGTCGAGGTCGTTGAGTTCATCATGAGGACAAACCCAGTCAGCAGGCCTCTGATTGTAAGTGGAGCCAGTCACTGCAAGAGTATAGGAAATCGTCCTAAGGTGCTCCAGGCAAACCATGTACACACTCATTTCCGCTGTAAGCCGCTGCTTGCAGGGTTGCAGTAGGCGGTTGCGCGAGACTCACTCTCTATCTTCGCTATCTCGCCATTTCCAATGGCGAAAGTGGCGTATTTTCTGTGAATGCGGACAATGATGCCAAATGCACGGTGATCAGTTGACCGCGAGAAGTGTTTTTAAGGAGGGGAAGTATGTGTTACATAAACCGGCCCTACCTATGAAAAAAAACGGAAAGCCTGTCGATCACGCTCTGAAAAGTCTTCTTTGCGGCAGTTCATTTTGAGTACTCTAGTGGGACATAGCGTCGGATGTGTTGATCTTATAGTTAGAATATTTCAATTTGATTCAAGTGTTGTCCTTTCTGTACTGAAAAAGTCGTGGTTGCAGCTGTTCTGAAACAGCAATATCCCTTGAGAGGCACAGCTGAAGCCTCGTTCACGAAAGCGCGGAACCACGGACTCTCCACCTCCTTGAAATGGAGTGTATATGGCCCCGCCTACCGCATCACAGTGATTCAGTGCATAATCGTTGACATTATTAGAAGCGGCCCCGGGTAAAGGGTATGACCCTGGAAAACCGCTTACATTTTCAGAGCTCAGCGACCTAATTTGTAATACCTTCCTCGACTTGCTGCAGCAAGATCGAGGATCCACTTTTCTAAAGGACGAGGGTCTCGCTCAAAAGTGCATTCCTCATACAAAATCAACTTGAAGGCTGATGACGGTGCTGTGAAATCGTGGATAATTGATACTAAGGTACAAACTGATGTATCAGTGATCATTTTTACAGCTTTTAACACTTTCGTTCAACTTTCAGTACAGTAGCCTTTGGAGGCAACAAAATCAAGCCCGATAGTTTTCAGAGCAAACCGGCTTACGTGGGTCACGATGAGCGACCATATGAAGTCGAGGTCAGGTGAAGGACATTGATTTTGTAAAATTGTTACTGGAAAGATGCTACCAGGATCTGGTGAACTCTTTGTGATCTGTATATTCAGGAATAATAACTGTAAAATCTCATTTCAGGCATATAGGTTGGGAAAGATTAAAGCAAAAGGAGTCATGGGAAAAGTTACGAGGCTCAAGTCACTCTTCAAGGAGTCGAACCTGAAGTCGAAACTGTAATAATGTGCGAAAACTTGTTTTTTTTTTCCTGCTTTGAGTGTGGGTGGGCGCTCAAGGTTCCTTTCGGAACACCCCATCCCCATCTCAGCACGAGCTATGTCATTGTAAAAATGAACTTTTCTCCAACTTTCTAGCTTTCTAACATTCTAACACAGGAAACGAAAAAGATAGAAAGGTCAGGCACAGCAGTCCCACTAAGCAGCCATTCATATGGCTTCTATCCGTGTCATTTCGTGAAAGCAATTTCTATGCTACCCAGAGGAGTGAGCACTGCTTTCGTAAGGGGTCCTCTAATGTTAGATGGAAAGAAAGGAGCGCCTCTGAAACTGAGCTGTGTACTCAGCTCTCAGCTCCTAGCAAGGGGGAGCAGAGAGAAGGGAACACAAGAATAGTAGTGCTCGACTGTGCTGCCCATACTAAGCCCGCGCACTCAATGTGCGGCAGCTGCTTTGACATCAAGGTCCTGCGAAGCACGCACGTTGCGGTATAGCACAATAAGAAGTGTGAAGGCGCAGATATGTAGCGCGTGAGTACGCTTCAGCGTGTGGCTAGCCGTGCGGGAACAAAAAGACGGGGCCCTACCCCCTGAATTTTTCCCCGTGCACTTTGACCGAAGAAAATGGCACGCTATTGCACACCTGTTTACCTCACACTTTGCAATGACTAGGACTCTCGTGGGTGTATATGCAATTCACCTTTGAAGGACGAGTGCCCCTCCGTATTCGGCAGCCAGACCAGCCGTTGCAGAGGAGTAAGACTTGTTTGCCTCTTGAATAAGCGAGCAAAGGGCTCTGGGATCGCATGACATATTACTTTTTGCATCTGAGGCTTCATAAGGGTCCACTAAACAAGGCTTCCGCGACGCGATTCATTGCTATTATTTGCGACTGCAACATTGACGCTAGCCTAGCCACGGAAGAAAATCAAGAGGAGGTGAAAGGAATCAGTGTGGTCGAAATCAACACAGGTCTATGGATCGGGCATCATAGGATGGAACGTGATTGCTCAACTTTGTCCTAGGCTAGACCGGTAGTTGCACCTAATGGTGTTCTCTGAAGGGAATGCGGAAGATTCGGTTCAGAACTCAAAGAAAGACGAGAGAAAAAAGTTGTGGTCGAGGCGAGCCCCATAGTATTCATACTGCACAAGAGAAGCGAGTGGATGAAGTCAAGCGTCGAGTGTCTGATTACAGAGCCTGGACCCTTATCGAGCTTCCCTGCGAGACATCCCTGCTGCAACTGCTGCCAGAGTTATGTCCGGAACTGAATATGGTCAAGAGGGGAGGGTGTATGTTAGGGTCTGTGTTAGTGTACCTCAATTTCTTGTAGAAGCAGTACCGATTCTATGCCTGTAGCAGCGATGTACATCGCCTTAGACGTCATTCACGACTGTGAGGTTGCATCCCGGCCCTAGATAAAGTATGGGTGGTCTTGAACTGCGAGCAAGAACTCACGAGCGTCAATTTTGTATGAATGCAGGTGAGAAGACGCTAGAATTCTGCCTTGAGGTTCTCCAGCTTCTCTCTTCTTGTAACCTCGGCATGTTAGTTTTCAATAATTCAGTGTGTTATATTGTGCCTCACGAGGTTTTTAGGTGGAACTATTTATTTAACGGCCTGACGTTTCGACTAATCGTCTTCTTCAGAGGCCTTTGTTCCACCGTAGACGCGGAAATCCGCTATTCCATAAGTCAACCAGTAGCGAATGCCTTGTAGAAGTTACGTTGGCCCAAGTGGATGATCATCATAGCGAAGGCTTTCTGCTCTATGGCTTACAAGCGACTCTATA
>MU915946.1:7523-22886 GCA_036418165.1 Cooperia oncophora
TGTTAACGTCAAGGATTACCGAGGACCGAAGCCTGCTTGGACACCTGGTATCATCATTCGACGCGCTGGAAACGCCACATACGTAGTCCGCTGTGGAAATAACATATGGCATCGACACGTGAACCAATTACGATCGAGGACCGACACAGCAACGACAAACACCCTCCTGGAAGCATTTGATCTACCGCTGTTCAACTCCACGAGCAAGGACAATGTGACCTCCCAGACAATGACTACCGAACCGCTTCGACGATCACAACGCGTCCGACGTCATCCACACCGTCTCCAGCTGGACCCTCGAAGGTCCCGATATTTGTCCACTTAAAGGGGGAGGTGTTGTAGGACTTACAGTGAATGAAATGAGAAGCACTTGTTTATGTTAGGAATTATCATTGTTATTCCTATATATCATTGTTTACATTGAGCCGGTCTGTAGTTATATGGTGAGGTTCATTCTAATTCGGATACGTCGGCTCCCTGTGCATCTATCTGATAAACTTCCTCGTCACCTGTTCGTCTACACATCACTATAGCTACAACACCTTAGGATCCCCTTGTTGTCTCTATATTCACGACGCACAGTAAATATATGCTGCATCAAGAGTTCATCCTAAAGCGGCCGAATGGAGTTTAACACGTTGGCGACATTGCGTCCCACTGCTGGGACGCACCTTTTTTGCCGCGTGGGACATTGCGTCCCACTGCTGGGATGCGGCATGGGTAAAAAACCAATTTGAAGACGTTTCGAATTTTCAACAGCTGCATATTGTCCATGAAGGCATTGTAGAATATACAGTAGCTGTAAACCGTGCAGTTGTGTCATTGAGAGTATTTTACCGAGGAGACAAACGAAAGTGATTTCCTAGGAAAAAAAGATAATTCTTGGATATATAGAACTGAAGCTCCACATGCAGATAGCTAATGTGATAAGGTAACTTTCAACAATAGCAGATCTGAATCGAATCCAATTTACCACCTCTGGCGCGAAAATATTCCTTTTTTGCGACCTTGTTCCCACGCTCCACGTGAATGAGGCGGGAGTATTCCATGAAATTTCAGGGTTTATCTTGAAAGTAAACAAGAATAGCGAAGCCTTACTAGCTTCTGCAATGAATTCTGACCATTCTTCAATTTTTTTGGCGTATAAACGCCCTAGCATTTATGCGCATTCTTCGAAAATAGGGAAAAACTGCTTTGTCCCACGCGGCAGACAAGGCGCATCCTTTCCAATGTGTTAAGGTACAGTCGTCACTCACCGAGGGTGATAATAATTCCACCATCAGCGCGGAATTCGTGAGCGATTTGCGTTGGATCGTTGAATCCACCATCCCTTAACAAATTTTCACTGAATGTGAATATGAGCATAATTCAATATCATTAAATCTGTTTGGCTCTTCTATGTTTTGAAGCCTTGATTTTGCAGGGGTTCCACTTCCAGGCTGATGTGGCTTTCGACACGATTATCAAAGAGCGCCCAAAAAATGCCCGATGGCAGCGTCACAGGCACCGTTGCCAGCATAAACCACCGGTCCCTGTCAACTTTTATCCACGGGCATTCTGACCCCCCCCCCTCTGCTTCTATTAGTCAAGCATCTGCAAGTAAGGGTTTTCCGTACTCGTATGCCTGAGAGCAGGAGTGCCGCATTTGTTTTCGCGAACACCATCAGCATATCCAATATACAATGTTTCTTCAGAATGTGCGCACTTTTCCTATCGAATACTCTGTTTAATCCGCTGAAATAGTTCCTGAGTAACAACTAAAATTTGACATGCTTACCCTGATCTAACCATAAGAGATAGGGCATCGTACGCGAACTGATGAATCGATGGCGCGCCGCTAGCAGCCCACTCCCAAGGTAGAAAAGTTTACGTCAAAAAGTGTACAGTATGTGCTTTTCATACTCTTCGGTTTCTCTTCATAAGCCTCCAAAGCAGTACTAGGGAGAAGGGAATCGGTCGATTTGGAGGTCACTTTTTTTGCAGAGTGAACGAGGGCTTTACGATCGAGCTGCACTATCATGTTTCCGTGAGCGGGATACCAACCATATTGAAAGACCTCCGGAGGTTATATTACTGCTAGTGGGTCCCAAATATCTTGAAGTTCCTCTTCCGCGGATTTGTGAAGAATGAGACCGCTCAGAAACAGGGTACAGCATGGGGATAGGCGAAATGTCGGTGTGAGTACGACCCCCCCCTCCGAATGGGGTCCAGGCCACGACCCCTCCCCGCCCTATTTTTTCGGGAGACGGCCAAGAGGATCGTAATTTGCCGCTCCGCCGCGCGCGGCGATGGGCGCGGCGTTTTCTTAACTCTTGTTAACCTGTCGATTGGAGCCCTGGACTTCATGTAGACCCCTTCATCGTAGACATTCATGGCTATTTTCAGTTCTGCATTGCCTGTTGTCGCCATCTACTACCTGGAACTATCATTATTTGCGGGCGCGACGTTTTCTTACCTCTTGTTACCTGTCGATTGGAGCCCTGGACTTCATGTAGACCCCGTCATCGTAGACATTCATGGCTATTTTCGGTTCTGAATTGCCTGTTGTCGCCATCTACTACCTGGAACCATCGTTATTTGCGGGCGCGACGTCGCACGCGACGCCCACCAGCGCGGCGAATAACGATCCTCTTGTCATACACCCTATTTTTTCCGCGTGGGTACGACCCCCTTCACCTCCACGCGGCTTTTTCTGCGACGACGAGCCGATAAGATATAGTCGGCGAAAAGTATAATAACTACTGCAACGTATATCCGACAGGCGTACAAAGTGCATATAATGCATATAAACAAAAATTAATACGACCCACCACTTTTCCACAAAATCAACTATCAAAATAAATTTGTCTTACCCAAATACGACCCCCCCCCCATGTGTTTCACACAAACATGCTGTACCCTGCTCAGAAAGTGTTATCATGGTGAAGTTCGGGCGATCGTTGTGATGACATGCGTAATGGAAACTTAGTCATTTTGTTACAATACCCCTTCACGTGCACTCCAGTAAATAGTTGCATGTTGTGAGCCTCAATCATATGATGAACGACTTAGCACTACAGCCGAGCAGGAAAAGCTAGCGGCTTGGATTCATCAAGAGACTTCCTGAGAAGTCCGCCAAATTACCATGGAACTTCAAATGGAGACCTGGGTAGATCGATAGAGTCTATAAGGTTATTTACAAATATAGATAGCAAAACTGCAACCTGCATTTCACAAGCAACTTATGCAGGTAAAGTTTGTAATGGTGCAGTAGGGTGGAGGCTTGGTGGTGAGCTGTGAAGCATAAGCGAGGAATCGCATACGTCGAATCGAGTCGTCGAACGTCGAACCTTACCACTGAACCACCACGACTCGATTCGACGTATGCGATTTCGCTTATGCTTCACAGCTCACCACCAAGCCTCCACCCTACTGCACCATTACAAACACCTGCTCATGTTGCTTGTGAAGTGCAGGTTGCAGTTTCGCTACCTAAATTTGTAGCCTTATAGACTATCGATCTACCCAGGTCTCCAAAGTTCCGTGGTAAGTTGGCGTACTTCCCTAGTGAGAGAGCTCCAAATCGGTTCAGGGGAATTAAAAGCGGCAAACTCCCCAATATGCATCGCATTGTACGGCGCGTGGGATTAGTGAACAACAAGTGCACGCGGAACCTACGCACAGCTCCATCTTGGACCTCTACCGTGGAGTGAAAATGACGCTCAACGAGACTATTCGCGCATCCCGCTATCTTCGAGAATCTTCACATCTTAAGAGTCAGCGCTTCTCAGCCTCGCTTCTTGCAAATGATCTCAACCCATATCCGAGAATGTTTCATCATTTACGCAGAAGATTATCTTACAAACATTACTAAAGAATCACTTTTTGATCAGCCCAATACTTCGGAACGAGTTTGTGACTTAAGGTGTTTTTGTGCCGGAGTCTACTGCAGACCTCCTCAGTCTTTTCGTCTAGTTTCCGGCACTTTCTATAGGAATGAATGAAAGTACACTGCGTGACTGCGTCCTTCATTAGAATGCGGCGTCGATGCGTTTTGATAGGATATTTCTGATTAGGAGGCAGCAGGAATTCTTGTCTTTGTCCAGCAAAAGACCGGACCGCAATGGTTCTTTAAGGGAATATTTCTTACGAAAAACGCATCCTACGCCATGTGCAAATAAAGCGCGCAGCCACGCCCTCTAATTATCGGGAAATAGTGTGTAGTCAGCGAACCACGTCAGTAAAATAATTCTTCAACGAACTAACGAACTTGTAAGAGCTTCCAACGATGATGAGGACTGGGCGAGCAGCACGACGATGACTTGAAGACGAGAATTTCGATGTTGCTAGGCGGATCGCTCTGGAAATTGAGAACGTTATCGATGACGCGTTCATTCACCGCACTGCTGCTACAGGAGATGATGAGAAGCATACTTCAAAATTGGGAAGTTACTTCAGGATTCTTCTAAATGGA
Organism: Cooperia oncophora; assembly: GCA_036418165.1. Classification (NCBI taxonomy): domain Eukaryota; kingdom Metazoa; phylum Nematoda; class Chromadorea; order Rhabditida; family Trichostrongylidae; genus Cooperia; species Cooperia oncophora. The sequence goes on from MU915946.1 coordinate 11,977, forward strand.
ATTTTCCCCGCAGTGGCCGCCTCACTCGGATGTGACGGCTTCCCATCAAACTGTGGACAGAAGATAGGTTCATCGAGAAGTAGCTGGGATAAGTTTGGTAAGGCGGTGGCCCAGATGGTGTATTAGTTCCGGCATCCAAGGCATTCAGAGAAAATGAAGAAAGGTCTTTAACCCGCTTCTTGAGCGACATAGCAGGGACGCTAGGACATCGGAAGCGCGGAGGGGCAGTACAGTCGTGCCCATCTTTGGAAAAAACCGAGACGCTACTAATTGCTCAGACCGTCCTGGCATTAAATTTACCATGGATTCTACGAGCGCTTGGTCAGTGCAAGGAAATTGTGCTGGTCTCGAAGATTTTCATCGCTAAATAGGTGATGAAGAGGTATCAGAGGAAGAGGCAACCTTGCTTCCTGCCCCTTCCGAACCTTGATGAAACGTGCAACCACCTCCTCCGGCTTGTAATTTGGACATCGCTCAGAGAATGAAACGTAACGGAAGAGGTGGTCTCCATAGTGAGGGACATGTACGATGGAAACACTGAAAATCGTTTTCTATGCTGGCGGCACTGCCCTATATGAATATGCGGAGAAGAATTTCATCAATGTGCAAAATTTGCAAGAAGCGCTGAGTGAAAATGGTCTCCGGCTGAATGTGGGCAAGACCAAGTCCTTGAGTTCCGAAGAAGGCTGCGTTTATACTTTGCGTAGCGTAGCGTAGCGTAGCGCTTCCAGCGTACGCCAGCGGCAGTGCCGAAGAGAGGATGCATATCGATCTAGCTTCACCAGCGTCACCAGCGGCACGCTGGCGTACGCTAGCGGCACGCTAGCGTACGCCAGCGTTTCACCAGCGTTTTGCTAGCGCTTGCAGCGGCAGGGAGTAGAGACTATGTGGCCGTGAGAGACGCGGAATCGACGTGTATTGTAGAGACCATGTGGCCGTCGGAGACGCAGAAGCGATGTGCATTGTAGAGACTATGTGGGCGTCGGAGACGCAGAAGCGATGTGCATTCGTAGAGACTATGGGGCCGTCGGAGACGCAGAAGCGATGTGCATTGTAGAGACTAAGGGCGAGTGGGAGACGCGCAATCGATGTGTTTTGTACCCTCCAGCTCTCCCATAGTCTCTACTCCCCTGCCGCTGCAAACGCTAGCAAAACGCTGGTGAAACGCTGGAGAAACGCTGGCGTACGCTAGCGTGCCGCTAGCGTACGCCAGCGTGCCGCTGGTGACGCTGGTGAAGCTAGATCGATATGCATCCTCTCTTCGGCACTGCCGCTGGCGTACGCTGGAAGCGCTACGCTACGCTACGCTACGCTGCCGCAAAGTATAAACGCAGCCTAACGCACTGAACTCTTAGTGGATAGCTATGGCAACCATCGTAAGGTTAGAGGACTCATGGTATTTGGGGAGTGGTCTAGCAGCTGAGGGTAGCGTGAACCAAACAGTAAAAGTCTAAGTGAAATGCACGGAGTGCACTAGCATCCTTTGCTAGGGGCGGTTCTCTAAGGCGCTCAAGAAGGGGTACTAGGCAGTAGTAAGGTCTGCAATGCTCAATGGCAGACAGTGCTGGAACATATGCAAAAACCATAGAAGGCGATTTTACTCTGCTGAAATGAGGATGCTAAGGTGGGCCTGTGGCTAGAGCGACTGGATAAGCTAAGAAAAGAAGACGTCGGGGCGCGTAGGCAACATCTGTCCAAATAAAGGCACGAGGGCAGCCATTGCGATGGTGAGGACAGTTCCTAAAGAGAGCGCCAAAAATGTAAGCTCTGGACTGCGAAGTACAGGGGGAGCGATCACGAGGAGCGTCGAAAAACAACAAGAACAGCGGGCCACACGACGGCATGGAACTCACTCTATGGAAGAGAAGAAGCAGTAAATAGAGCTTGCGAAACGGAAAGAAACCAACAATCAGAACAGTTCCCCTGCGTAGTACGCTCTCTCCCTTCACGGTCTTGTATCACCCGCATTATATTTTATGCAACGATGGTGCGCTCTTCGCTGATAGTTCACAACATTGAAATGCTCTGTTTTCCATTATTACTTGGGCTCGCTTACTCTTTTGTCGGAATTGTAAATTATCGAGAGGTGGATATCTAGCGCGGCTCATTTCAGTCCCTGAAACATAATACAGCTCTTATCGGGATTCCTAACTAACCCCTCGATATTCGTGCCGGTTTCGTTCAACACCGATATGTTCAAGTCGAACAGGTCTGCTTTCGAAGTATAAGGTGTTGAGATCGGCGATAAGTTCGACACTGCTGGCATAACGAATAACACCGAACCGGGTTTGGAATTGCTCCGCTTGGCCTATGGTCAGCTTTGTTAAAGCTGATACGACGTAGTCTGTCGCCTGAAATAAAGGATGACGATTATTACGATTTTTCAATAAAAAAATCATACGATATAACCTAACTACGGGTGAATGACTCATGCGATTTCTTAAAGGCACAGTCCGCGATCAGGTATAAATGTTGAAAATATGGCATCGGAGGGTAGTGTGGTCCACGACGAACAACTTTGTACCGGTTTCGCAGCAAAAATTGTAAAGAGGGGCGCTATAGCGCAATATAGGTTCAGCTGACGCCTCCTTTCCGCCGGTGACTCCGCCTCCTGACTCCCCCCTCAAGGCTCCGTGTACAAACTCACCCGTGCGCGTATGCGGCGCGGTTTCTTCACGGCACCGCGGCGACGGGCGGGCGAAGGGTGATCGCTTGCGCCTCCGCCACTGTGCTTCAATCAGAAGCCCCTTTTATGCCCCATTATGTGGAAGGAGGAGGAGAGAAAAGAGGATTGAACAAATAGTGAACGCTCATAGGTGAGTTAGTGGTAATGGTGAGCAGAGAATACAGAAAAGTCGAGAATCAGAGCGTATTATTTCAGTCAACAGCGGAACTGGCAGAATGATTCCCTTCGAATGGGACGTGACGTTATAGCGTTATAAGGTCACAACCAACTGTTGGCAATTTGCCAAACCTCAGCTTGAACTTTCGTGTAAAAGCTGCTTGCGTCGTTTTCACAATCGAAGGGAACTATGCCGCCAGTTCTGCCATTCACTGAAGTAAATCGTAATGAGTAAGTAAGTAATTATCGTGATAGTCAACTTTTCTGTGATATCCTACCACTACCAGCACAGCGCCGGAGACGCGGGCCATCGCCTTTCGCTCCGCCCTGCCGCCGCGGCGCCGTGAAGAAACCGCGCCGCATACGCGCATGGGTGAGTTTTTCCCTCCTCCCCCCCCCTCAAGGCCCGCCTTTCAGTGAAAACGAAGCTGCAGGACAAAAAGCATGAAAATTGTCACTTGAATGGTCGTAGAGTTCTTATCGGAGAGTTAGCTGTGCGGAATGAGGGGTAGCGTTGGCGATGGAGTTAACTTGACAGTACTGGGATCAGAACGGGGCTCTATCCAAGACAGTTGGCATTAATTTTTCTGCTTTTTTTTCTTCACTATCGGGTTACTCAGTACTTTGCCGTTTATCAAACACCCAATGCACTATCTCTGATAGCCACTGATCGCGGGCTTTGCCTTTAAAGACAAAATGTACACTCATCTCCATGGATTCTGGTCCGTAGCATGTGCGAGGTGAGCGTGTCGCAGCTAAGTGGCGTGACACCTTCTCCATTCAGAAGTGCACGAGAACGGGACTAGAGGGTAATGACACCCGTGAGCCGTTTTCCGACACGGCCAGCCACACTCCTAAACAAAAGCAAACGTGCGACTTGTCTGCACCCGCCTAACTGCGATTGTTCCCTACCTCTGACTACGTGTTCGCTATGAGATTTTGGTATCGACCCAAATGTCGCCTCTTGAGAATAGTGCCGAAAGAACCCGGATAACACTACACCCAGGCAAGGAAGCCCTGGTGTCACTACACTTGGTCCCGTGCTCTGTTCTTCTGTGTAGAGAACGTGGCACGCTACCACAGCTGCTGACCTGAGTACCTCGCACATGGCAAGTACCGTCCGCGGAGGCGATTGTGCAGTTTGCTCGATGTGGGTTGGGCGTATGACTCGATGAGCGTATTTCTCTAGGGTGCGCTAGCTATGTGAAGTCTAATCAGAAGCTGAATACAGATTACCGAAGTAATTCCATTCTCAGTCATGGACAGGCTAGCTTCCATGAGAAGGAAAATATCCAGCCAGACTGTCTTCAGATTGCATTTGCATCCTGTGTTCTCAATGTCAGCCACCGGTAGGCTAGGTTCTGTTGATTTTGCCGTTGCTGATTCAGTGGTCGTTGGGGCGATTTCTATAGTTGGTGTGGCGTTGGTGAATGGTCCATGTGACTGTGAAACTGTCCTCGAGTAGTCGATCACGTCAGTTCCTAAACGTGTCCTCCTCCTAAAGTCATTTCCTCCACGATATTTGATCATTTATGACGTGGATGAACTTAATATGGGGTCTCTGAGAATTTCCATAGCATTTGAGTTGAATATGAAACGCATTTCATGGTATTTTTTCACTGGAGACAGAAGTTTTTAGAATTGTGTTTGGTATGGCGTTGCACACGGACTAATGACGTCTACAGTTTTGTTGGCGCATTCACGTCGTCCGCGACACCATGTTAGACTGTCTGCTGTCAGACTTTCATCAGCACTCTCACTCACTGCTTTTATAGTATCATCATTCAAATGGCTTGTTCTTGAACGGGCTCTATGCATGCAACGGGACGGTGGACATGCTCCATCAACAAGTCATTCAAAAGATAATATCAAAGTAAGGAAGGACTGTGTTGGGAAAAGTCTAACAACGTTAACCGGCAGATCTGAAAGATCGCTTTATAGGACTCTTTTCTGCTTCCCCTTCTCGCGGAGCTGCCGAGCGGGAGCGAAGGGGGGGGGTATACCACATGGGGAATTGGAGAAAAAACGCTATTAAAATACGATTCTCTCTCTTCTCCACCTACCATAGATTTTACAGATTTGCCCAACTTCCTACCAGTTTTTACGAAAACGGGAAAAACAGGAAAAACGTAGTGTAAACGGACTGTAAAAAAAGAAAATGAAAAAAATAACAGAAAAACCATGAAAAGTCAGCAATCTTTCTCGAAAGACCAGAAGGTAAATACGACCCTCCCTTCCAACAACGAGCAAATACGACCCCTCACCCACATTTCTGGAACAAGAAAAACCGATTATCGAAAAAAATGCTCAGCTCAAACAGGCCCACCGCTCCCCCAGCGACCAAGTACGTCCCCCCGCCCCCGGTTGAGGAATCACTAACAATGATTTGCTCCGTGGTGATCATTTGTCCGATGTGCTTCGCCAGTCCTGGGTGCTTCAGGCAGGTGAAAAAATGCAAACCAACTGTTTTTTATTCTGCTCGAATCTTACGTTGATTTTGGGATACCCTGAGAAAATTAGCTGTCATAGAACCGCATATATCAATCTAAATGATACTTGGAATAGATGTTCAATATCGAAAACCTGTCACTGAGTATTCTCTGCTCGCTGGTGTTGTTGTAGTATTGTAATCATCATAATCTCGGTACCCTAAATTTCAAGTTTATAAGTACTGCAGCTCACAATGTCGAAGCAATTTCACGTAATATTTTTATACCTTACTGAAGGCTACGTTAGTTTTGCAGTATCGGAATTTACGATGCTACACAGAAAAGAAAACAGTGAAGACACATTCCGCGATAACAGCTTGGTCAACATGACAGATAGTTTCCCACGCAGACTTTAACGGAGCACTGTTTATCATCCAAAATGTCGCAACTATTGGGTTGCGTTACACGAAGGACGGCTTAGATCTGAGGTGGGCATTGGCTCCATCATATTATAATTTTAGTCGGGATATGACAATCTTGTTTTGCACATGGAGTACTTTGGGCCCTGGCAGTTGGCGCACGATGATTTGAAGATAGGCCTAAAATGCCAGTAGGGCGCTATATAGTGGGGAAATGGCGAAAGAACGGAGTGAAACGGTCAAAATCCCGAAGAAAAGCCTCCGTTCTCAGTGACTTGAAAATCGATTTTGGACGAGTTTCCCGTAGGCATCTTGCCAATAACCGCTACCGAAGGTACGGCTGCATATGTGTACTCATATATCCATGCAGCATCACGGCCGCTTCATACCAATCCCTTCGCTTCATAATTTGCTTAGCAAATGAAGCAGTACGAGCGTCAGGAACGGTCGTCCATTTGTGGGCGGGCGGGCGTGGCGGGCGTTCGGGTCGTAATGTTGTAGCTTCATAGGGCCCTTATAAGGGCACCTTCCTTGGGAAAGGCGCTATGCAGCCTGCTCAGGGTCGCGGAATTCCGTCCTGCCAGGCGTATTAATCCTACTCGTCTTGGGGGGGGGGAGGGAGGGTTTATCGTGCCAACTGCCTCTAAGTGCCCCTGCAAGGTTATTGAGCGAAATCGTGACCAAAATTGAAGGGCCTATGTTGACCCTACAACGTCCATGCTGAATGAGTAAGTGCTCATTTTCTGTGAGCCAAAAGAAACAAAGTTATGAGCCGAAGTTGTATAGGTTTGCTGAGGTAAGCACACCGAAGCTCGACAATTATGTAAACAACCTGTGAGCGGAATCGGAATAGGCCTGGATAGCTTAGCGGATACACTATCAGTCTCATGCGTGCTCAATGGTTTGAATTCTTGTGAAATTGTTGTTGTACATTCTTGATCTTTTGTGTACGTTCCAGGACCACTCCATGGTGGCCAAGGAACCTGAACTGTGTACTGTTGCTCCCAAGAAAAATAGCTTATCCGGAAGAATGACGCATATCTCTCGTTGTTGCCTCTGCTATGTTATTCGTTACGTTACCTTGTGGCGCTAAACTGGTGCCAAATCAGACCATAGCCAAAATGAGTATCTCTGATCAAGACCGTCAATTTAAATTTCGAGATCTAGCAGAAACTTCATTGGTTACAAGCAGAGACAGTGACAACGTTCTGAGAGGCTACCCATTTCATTGCTCGGTCAAAATCTCATATTTAGCTGGAAATTTATTTGGCTCCCGGAACACAATTACCTCATTCATTGTGACGAAAACGCTATGGCCTCATGCCTTCCTTCCTCGTTGTTAGAGCGCCAAAGCCACTTACTCTGGCGACAGGGTGCCCCTACGTCGCGTAACATAACCCCACAAAGCAATGACCAATGTAGCTATTCTTCTTTGGAAGCAACAGCACAACAAGACCCGGTTTCTCACCCATTCTGAAGCCGTGTTTGAATGTGCAGAGAGCATTAAAGGACCACGAAAAACTAAGGCTACTATTAGGTTGTCCGGAAAGTTCTCAGCGTTTTGGGTGTTTCACTTTAAACGATCATAACTTTCTTAATACTCATCGGATTAATCGAAATAAGCACCATTCGAATCAGCACACTTTTGCCAATGTGACAGCAGTCGAGAAATCCCATCAAAGTAAAAAACTGGGTGGTCGAAAATTCACGAAATCCATCCACTAAGGCCTTTTTTTGCCTCGGGTTTGGGCCTGCATTTGATGCAAGTATTTCAGCCAAGGGAGTTCATGAACTAAATGTTAGGCAACGGTGATAGTCGGTTGGCGAAAGTCTAAAGAATATGGCGGTGTTAGGGTAAGGGAACGTCAACCCCCAATTCGTTCAATTTATGGATAGTGATTTGTGAAACGTGTGGGCGGGCGTTGTCATGCAAAGGAATCGGACCCTTTCTTTTGATAAGTGTTGGCTGCATCTGACAAAATTTTCGGTACAATTCGTCGATTTCTTCACAGTAGGGTTCTGCTGTGATGGTTTGGCCTGGTGATAAAGTTATAGATTTTATCACACCAGCCGATGACCACCAAGCCGTGACCAGAATCTTTTTTCGTGAGGGTTCGGCTTTGAAAATTACCTCGGTGGTTCGTCGAAATCCAACCTGTCCGGAACGTCTCCTGTTATCATACATGACCCATTTTTCATCACAGGTGACAATTCGGCCCAAAAACAGGTCGTTTCTGCTGCGCAAAAGCAATGCAGAAGGAACCTCGAGACGTGCCGATTCCTGCCGGTCACTCCGATTGTGGGGCACCCAATTGTCGAGTTTTTTCACCTTCCCAATGCGTTCCAGACCATCTGCAACAGTGGATTTGCCAAGGCCTAGCTCTTCTGCTATCTCTCGAACTGTTTGGGATGGGTCAGCCTCCAAATCCCCCTAAAATCCTCGTCAGATATTGCTTTAGGTCGACCGCTATGAGGTTCATCTTCAAGGCTGAAATCTCCAGAACGAAATTTGTTGAGCCATTGCCGCACAGTGCTTTCTCTAGCACTATTGGGCCCCCACACCTGGTTAATTTGTTGAGCTGTTTCGATTGCGGATTGCCCCAATTTATAGTCGAAGAAAAAAATCGTCCGAAGTGCTCTTTTCACATGCTTGAAAAAATCTTGAAAAAAGGGGGTTTATCAAGCAATGGTGAAACGGCAATTATACCATCAGATAGCGCAAGAAATTCTCTACAGGATGTGCTACTGAGAAGCAAGGCAGAATGAGTTTTTAATCAGCAGTGAATGTACAAAAAATAGGTGCACAAAACGCTGAGAACTTTCCGGACAACCTAATATAACTTCCTAAGTGTGGTAGATGTTCGGTATTCAATTGTAGAGACAACAAGAGGGTGAACTTGTCAGAATTCCAGTGGGATCTGAGCATGTAGGCCCATGCCGACCCCCTCTGACTGCTAGCTACTAGCTAGTAGCCACGAGTTCGCACGTGCAGTAGGGCAACTTCCTCCAGGTAAAAGTGCACGGGAACGGGACTGAAAGGTAGCGATACCCACTGTCTTCTCCATACTCCGCCAGTGGTGCCGTACTCAGTCACACACCTGACCACAGCCAAACGCGCAACTTGTCTGCGCTCTCTCATTTTGGGTGTTCTCTGCCAATGGGTACATGTTCCGCTGCGAGACCCTCTCATCGACGCAGATGCTGCATCTTGAGGATAGATCAGGAGACGGCACTTGGATACCAGTGCCCTAGCCGTTCCCGTGCGCTTTTGAGCGAGGAAAAGAGCATGTTATTGCAGCTGCGGGCCCATTCCCCTTGCATATGAGAAAGGCCACCGAGCGGTGAGCGTCCAGTTCGTGGTTTAACACCGGTTTGGCGGGTAACAGCTTGTTACCCGCTTCTTCTGTTCTCATGCGCTGAATTTGATCTTAAAAGTATGAAATCACACGGCGACTGGACATTTCAACACCTACGTTTTTGTCTGGAAATTTGCGTTACTATAGCCCGGGCTCCAACTCCACTCAGTGCCAGTTCAGTTCGTCAAGAGGCTCCAAAACGTGCTTATTTTGTGCTCAAAAGGTTGAACGTGTTTGCAGCTAGACGCCCTCTGCTAGTTTCATATAACTGGCTGTTACCGTGTGTTGGTGAATCAGGCGAGAGTTGATTGACACTCACCACAAATAAGGTTCCCCACGTAATCGGCGGTTTTGTTGGCATCATAAAGTCTTTCACGATACACATTTGTATGCTGAAAAAATCCTGCTATAAATTGTTCACCCTGAGATGTTACCATAAGGTCTTACCTTCGGCCAATTGTGAAAAGAAGAACCGCCAAAGTCGATGACCACAGCGTTAAAATTCTCCACAACTCCTCGGTCGATGTAGCTTTTAAGGAGTCCGCCCACCTCGTTCAACTCTTCCTGGCTACATTTCAAATGGATATTTCAGTTTGTTGTAGCGTTGGGACGGTATAGTCACGAGCGATGGTGCTCAGAACGCGCTCCATCCAAAACTTTTGTGCGACTAAATTGCCTTCCACAGCGGTTCTGAGTGGAGGCAGAAAGCCGGAGCGCATCGCGGGGATTGATGAGTGCCGACGGAGTTACTACTTACTACTCATCTATGTATGTATTGCATGAACCCTCTGTTAACACATTCGAGGCGGCGTATACTCCCGGGAGTGCACGAGAAAACCTCTCTCTACGAATCCTGTACTCTCGAGAGTACACACGCCTCCTCGCCTGTTTGTTGTGAGTTTTTTCTCTTTCCACCAACAATTAGATACAAATAGTAATGCAAGCAATATAAAAATAGTAATAACACGCTACACGAGGCTTGTACTCCCGGACATAAAGTCAAAACTCACCTTTCAACCACGTAAAAACTCCTCTTCCAAGCGCCCGTGTACTCCTGTGGGTACACGCCCCTCTTGACCGTTTTTTTGTGACTCTTGTTCTCAGAGTGATATTTATATGGTAATGCAAATAATGCACAACTAATACCGCTAACATTCTTACTTTTTTTTGAGAAGACGATTATGATGAGAAAGGTGATTTGGATAAAGTAACCATTCAAAGCAGCTCCTGCATCAACCTCTTCTTTCTTCTCGCCAATGTATCAGTTGCGAGAAAATGATCTTTGCTGCACCATTGCAGAGGGAAAACGAAGACTGCAGGTCATGTCAATCAAAAGCTTCCAAACGTCCCGTGATACATAAATCCTCTTGCGATAAGTGGCCTCCTAATAGTGACTCACTGTACCGTATAGACCCATAATATCAGTGTTCGAATGAAGCTGTGGTTGTTCTGCTCTTTTCATATCATGGAGCCGATAGTCTATAGAAGTTTTTTCGAGACTTCAAATGCAGTGTTTGCACTATAGGAACCGCTACTTGATAACGATACAACAAAGAAGCCGAAAGTCGAACGAGTTCTATCAAACGCTTACTTCATAGCGTTGAGTCAGGGAGGTACACTTCAATTCTTAGGTGGAATAACGCCCCAACCCTGCCCAAAGAAAACGCTCTGGAAATGATTTGTTGACAGTCTTCTTCTTCTTCTTTTTCAGCGTTTGTCCCGCTTGATCGCGGGGTCCGCTCTTTTGATACAACTACGCCACTTTTCCCGATTGGATGCCTGATCAGGGTGGATGCCGGCTATTTTCAAGTCGGTATGCAACGTGTCGAGCCAGCGCTGTTTGGGACGCCCTTTGGCCGCTTTT
>MU915946.1:22986-33486 GCA_036418165.1 Cooperia oncophora
CAGGCGCGGTTGTTGGACCTGCCAACGTCCTGGGGTCTTTTCGGGGGGTTATATCTCTTTGAGGGGCGCGGCTTTTGATGAATGGTTAGCAGCATGCAACGGGAATGTTCCTACTGTTGCGTTTTCTACCCAGTTGCAATCTGAATGTTTCCCCGTTCGTGAAATATTTCGGATGGGTTTCGGATCGGCTAGGGGTAAATGGCAAGCGGGTTTTTATGCTTCACACGAGGATTACTTATTTCGAACGCAATTTCATCAGGATTAAAATCGTCTTGAAACCGCCCTATCTTTTCTCTTTCCAATAAGCTTTACAGTTTTCCTGAAGACCCGCTAGTTCAGGAGATATTTTAGATGGGTCACAGACGCGCTACCCTCTGACCCACCCGAAAAATCGACTCCTTCTGTGCCATTGTGAGGATACACCTTCGGAAACTTCAGTGTGCCTCCAAAACACATATTTCCCTTCAAATGAGTGAAAGAGGAGCTCGGCTATCACTGATCGATTTGGTCCGAGTGTGCGCCGTGCATTACGCTCCTACGCAGAGGTGGTGGAAAGGTGTAAATTCTGATTTCAGGTGCTTTTATCCATGCAAGCAGATGTTTGTTTAGGGTTTGGAAAGGACGAATCTGTTTGAGACGTATTATTTAGTCATCTACGTACTTACGAGTTCATGCTATTAACTGATATTTATTTATTTATTATTTATTTATTTATTTATTCTTGCTATTCTTGCTATATTGCTAATAATTTTTTATTTTGTAGTCCTATTTACATCCGGGTCTTCTGCAGCTTTCCGTCCGTTCCATCAAACTTAGCAATGACACTTTTGTACTGTTTGATGCCTAGCGAGCCTACTTTTGCGATACTCCCCACGTCCCCCGCGGCCAAGTACGAACCCATTTTTGGGGATTTCGCCATGAAAAGAGGGCTGTTAAACGTAGCAGTTAAATCTGTAAAGAATACACTCATAATAATTTTCATTTTTTAAACATCTTGACTTCCATAGCTCCACTCCCACTATCAACTGAAATGTCGAAGCATTGCCCGGCTCTGAGTGACCCTTGAGATTACGACCCCCCCCCTCCCCAGCGGCCAAGTACGACCCCCCTATGGGTTTCGCACAACGATGCTGTACCCTGTCGTGATGTGTGGAATGGCGGTGTTAGAGGAAGCCTTCTCCCCCGCCCCACAAAAAGGATCTTGGAAGGACCCTCCCCCTCCTGGCCCTAGATGTTCGCTGTGGCAATGATTATCAGATACATATGTAATGACTCGCAAGCGCTCGCAGCCGTGTTGTGATTCCATGACAAGTTAACAATGGAGCAGGTCTTTCGGTCGAGTATAAACCCGGGGCTTTCTCTGGAAGTGATTGCTATTTTTATAAGCAGCATTTTTTTTAGAAACCGAAGGCAGCATGCTAAAAAATCTTTCTAGTGTTGCTTCTTCTCACTACATGTCACCTGAGTTTTTTGTTCGAAAAATATTCTAGATAGGGTTTCAATTGTTCGATGGCAAATCTCACGTATTTATGCTGAAAAAAACGATCACTTCCTTCATACTCAACCGTATGCAAAACTAAAAACCCCAGCGCAAAGCGCATTTGTTTCCTCTTTCCAAAAAGCACTGCAGTTTTTTTAAAGATCGCCTACTCTAGCCAAGATATTTTACATGGTTTATTGGTGGGAAAGTTTTCGGCCACTCGAGAAATTGGCTTTTCCTTTGCTTTTGTAAGGATACTCATTCGAAACTTATACCTTCAAAACACATATTCTCGTCAAAATGGTGGAAGGAGAACTTGGTTATGGTCGATCGATTTGGTGTGAGTGTGCACATTACGCTTCTACGAGGTGGTGAGCAAATGTAATTTTTCATTTTAGGTGACTTTTATCCATGCAAGCAGATGTTTGTTCAGGGTTTGGAAAGGTCGATACGCACGAATCTGTTTGAGATGTATTATTTAGTCATCTACGTACTTACGAGTTCATGCTAACTATTGACATTGCTAATTAATTATTTCATATTTTGGAGTCCTCCACTCATCCTCAGCTTTGCGTCCGCCCCACCTAGTTGAAAGATAATACTTTTGTGCTGTAAGGTGCTCGCCGACCCTGCGTTTATGACTCCCCTCTCCAGCCGTCAACCGCCTGATGGGTTTTGCACAACAGTGCTGCATCCGCCCGAGATTTCTTGGGGGGAGGGGGGGGGCGGTACGTTTATGGTTTTGTTTGCACGCTATCAGTTTATAATTCTGGTGAAACCGTTCAACAAAAACAAAACAATGTGGAATGAAAGAACATGGAATTTATATCAAAGTCAATCACCGCGATCAACTACTACGATCATTCATCGTTCAGCTATGAACGAGCATGGATGAGTAACTCTCCGATAGAGGAAGAAACAAAAATTACATGAAAAACACTTCAAACGAAACCTCTCCATGACAGTCTCACAGCTACGAGTTGTCCGGACTTGTGGCAACTCGCCACCCTGCGGCCTCTGTGCAACCCCTAGCATATAGTAATGGAGAATGCGAAAATTTTTTTCGCATTCTCCATTGCTATATGCCATCTAAAATCAAGAAAAAAAAACTAAAAACAAAATAACGAAACAGAAATTATCTCACAAACCATGGATCTAGAATTACGGTAAGCACTGCAGGACGCAATGCAGACAAGCTTCTGCACCAGATCAATTGCATAACTGCTGAATTTAGGCTGCGCGGAAACCCATTTTGCCTTGCGATGTGGATTGCCACCGACATATCGTTATGAAAACGTATCTAATTGAAGCAGAACAACTCGTGTGCTTGCAAGAGAGTCGACGAGCTAGAACTCTCATCGACGGGCATGGGACATCTCCCTATGACGCTCCAGCCATGTCCACACGCAATTCCGCTTGTGAGCCCATGTCTCGCACGGCTACAGTACGATGTGTCACCGGTTGCCACGCTCACGTGTCTAGTTTCTTCATCTCGCCAGTCTGAGGGGCTAAAGGGGTCGTTCTCTGTGAATGCGTGCAACGATACGCGCCACCGGCACGAATGTTATACCTGTTCCTATTGTTCGCAAGCATAGATCGGTTTCGGTGAAAAAAATGCCATAGTGCCAAATCGGCAAATTGTAGCCTCAAATGGTGTAAGCGTCAAAATTGCGACACCTTGAGGTCGGAGTGCTTGGTTTTCTTGAAAATTATATCAACATCTGTTTTGGCGGGAAAGGTCGTGGCGCTGAATTGACGCCCCGTGGCACCAAATAGAGCCGGCGCCATAGGAGTGTTTCGTTTCGGCGAAGCTGATTACCGAATGACCCTAATAGGTCTGGTTGTAGTGGTCCGACGGTGTGGCAATGTGCGATCATTTTGGAGTATTGGGGGAGGGGGGGAGTTGTAAATTGAGCGCATTCTCAAACCGCTGTTAACAAACAATTATTGCAGCTTTATGCTTAGCCCGTTGCAGGATTTGAACATCTTAGTGACATGTCACTAACTAACAAAATTTTCGACTCGTAAAGAAACACAGGAGAGTTGCTGATCAGTCCGTACAACCCCTCGCAATCCACGCAAGTCCAACCTGAACCTTTTTTCGATTGCAGAAAATGGGACGTATTTTTTCATGGCCAAGCACCCTCCTGGATGGTTTTTAAAGTCGCACCCCAGTTTGCAATGTAGCCGGAGTTTTTTGTCGTGCAAAGGCTATGTTGAGTAAAGGCTGTACAGATAACATTAAAGATGGAGCACGTGTCAAGCACCATATGTGCTGCTCAACAAGTCATAGTTGCTCACACTCCTGCTGTTTGTTCCATTTACATCGAAGTGAAATGTGTTATGGGCACATATGTAGGTTTTTTATTATTATGTTAGATGGACGCGCGACTGAAAAAGATTAGTCAGTGTCATGCTGAGTAGATTATTACCACTTATGAGTTCATGTGCCGTGGCCCCAAATCCGCAACATTGTAGCCTCCCAAAATGGTGTAAGCGTCAAAATTGCGACACCTTGAGGTCGGAGTGCTTGGTTTTCTTGAAAATTATATCAACATCTGTTTTGGCGGGAAAGGTCGTGGCGCTGAATTGACGCCCCGTGGCACCAAATAGAGGAGCCGGGCGCCATATAGGAGTGTCTCGTGATGGCGAAGCTGATTACCGAATGACCCCTATAGGTCTGGTTCTAGTGGTCCCTCAATGTGCGATGCATTTTGGGAGTATTTGGGGGGAGGGGGGGGAGTTGTAAATTGGCTGCATTTCAAACGCTGTTTAACAAACAAATTATTGCAGCCTTTTATGGCTTAGCCGTATGCAGGAGTTTGAACATCTTTAGTGACATGTAATAACTACAAAAAGGAATCGCGCGTAAAGAAACACAGTGAGTGCTGATCAGCCGTACACACCCCTAGCAATCCACCTGACCTTTTTTTCATGCAGAAAATGGCACCGTATTTTTCATGCCAGCAGGCCTCCTGGATGGTTTTTAGTCGCAACCAGTTTCGCAAGTACCGAGTTTTGTTGTGTGGCAGGCATGTATGTTGAGTAAAGGCTGTACAGATAAAATTAAAGATGGAGCACGTGTCAAGCACCATATGTGCTGCTCAACAAGTCATAGTTGCTCACCTGCTGTTTGTCATTAACACGAGTGATGTGTTATGCACTATGTAGGTTTTAATTATGTACTGGACTGCACTGAAAAAATTAGTCAGTCATGCAATAGATTTATTACACTTAGAGTTCATTCAAATTCAGGGGTGCTTCTACGAAGCCACGTTTTCCCCTCTTCGACAAAACAGCGCTCCCTTGCATAATGTCGGGTTGAGAGAGCCTGTTCCGTCCAATCACCCACTATATATAATTTGCTTCGTCTGTTTGTTTGTTTGTTTGTCCGGAAATTCGGTTCTACCAGAACAACTTGGAGAGGTGGGGTCAAGGTCGGGATGGGTAGGGCATGTGACAAGATGTAAAGAGCAACCGTAACCCATGGTAAGCCCCGCCCACAGTGGGCGGGGCATGCGTTGAAAGTTAGCGGTCTCACTAAAAAAATTCATAATTCGGCTCCAGAGCAGTCCCGAGATGGGGGAAAAGTGGATTAAGGTTGGCAAAGGGTTGACCCATCAAATGGAGGAGACACACCCGAAATGGGCGGGGCGTACTCGAGATGGGCGGTGCTTCCCACAAATGTCGGTAACTCGGTCCCCGAGAGAGTTTAGAGATTGCAAAAAAAGTCCATGGCGAAGACAAACATCTGTGGAGGGTCCGCCATATCTGAGGTGTGCTACACCGCCACAGTGGGAGGGGCGTGACCTCAAACGTGAGGTGTTAGTTAAAAAAATCGTAGTTTGGTCCTAGAGCACTACAGACGACGCGGAAAAGTGGATTATGGTCCCAAGCGGTCCCCGTTTAGAAGTGCAAGATACACCGTTGTGGGCGGAGCGTGCACCGAGGTGGGCGGAGTCAGACACAAGGTCCATAAAACGGTTCCAGAACACCTCAGAAACCGGAAAAAAAGTGGATTAAGGTCAGCAAGGGGTTGCCGGTGAGGATGTGTGGGCACAAACATTGTGGGCGGGGCCTGCTCCGAGGTGGGCGGAGTCAGACGAAAAATCTGTAAAATAGTTTCAGAGCACTCCAGACACCGGAAAAAAGTGGATTAAGGTCAGCAGAGGGTCGCCGGTGAAGATTGTGGGGCACAAACATTGTGGGCGGGGCCTGCTCCGAGGTGGGCGGAGTCAGACGAAAAATCTGTAAAATAGTTTCAGAGCACTCCAGACACCGGAACAAATTGAGTTGGTCGCCCATTGAGAAATGTGGGGCATAAATGTTGTGGACGGGGCCAGCCCGAGGTGGGCGGAGCCAGACAAAAAATCTGCAAAACGGTTTCAGAGCGGTCCAGACACCGTCAACATGTAAGCAGAGATGTGCAGGACCTCAACTGTTGGATATATGGCAAGAGTTGAGTGTGTCTGTGGTGTGTTGTAACCCGCTCCCAGTGGGCGGAGCGCACGACGTACTTATTCTTACTGAGTTTTAGCGCGTATTCTGCCATACTCTTAACCACCGGTCGTCATAGGTATTAGATTCCAGTCGGCCCGGCGGCTGATGCCAGCGCTCCTCCTCCTGTGAGACGGGCACGGCTTCGCCACACATTCCTTCCCCAGCCATTCTCTCGCCTGTGCCCATACACACTTTAGTACCACTCCATGCTCAGTAATAGTCAAAATAGCAGGCATGTCTCCCGATTATGTAAACTAATCCTTTGTGAACTTTCAATCCACTCGTCCCTGGTGCATATGCTGATTTGCAACTTCTCCGTGTATTTTTTTGCCCACCTTGACACATGCTGCGACACAATGGGGAGTCTATCTCACTCCATCAGTCGAGCCCTTGCATGCTTTTGCTGACCTTCTGCCGCTGTCTGGAATGCTCTCGAAAAAATTACAGATTTTTTGAAACCCCCCCCCACCGCAAGCCCTGCCCAAAACGGGTATGTATCGCACTTCTCAGCTCGCGGTGACCCTTCGCTAGCCTTAATCCAATTTTTTCAACGCCTGGGTGCTCTAGAACCGTTTTTTATGTTTTCAATTCTGGCTCCGCCCATCTCGCCGCACGCTCCACCCACAGCGGGTACACCTCGTTGTTGTCAACGGGTGACCCGTCGCTGACCGTAATGCTTTTTTCTGGCGTCCTTAGTTCTCTGGAACCAAACCACAATTTCTTATATGAGTGCCTTTTGGTAGAGGGCGAGCACCGCTCATTGCAAGTGCGCTGTCAATCCTTTGCTAACGTTTTTGCACTGTTCTCCCCTCTCGTTACTGCCCTACAGCCAAAATAATATCTTTTTCAGCGACAAGGGAAGCACCGCCCACTTCAAGCGCGCCCCACCCACTTCGCTCATGTCCGCTCCATTTGGTTTGTCCACTCTTTGCTAACTTTATTGCACTGTTTGCCCACATTCGCACTGCTCAAGAGCCAGACTATGAATTTTTTCAGTGACATCGCTAACTTTCGGTCCACGCCCCTCCCACTGTGGGCGGAGCTTTCCATGGGTCACGGTTGCTGTTTTATTGTCCCATGCTCTACCCATCCTGACCTCGACGCCACTTCTCCAGGTTGTTCTTCTGGAACCCAATTTCTGAACATACCAACAAGCAAATGTACAAACAAACAAGCAAATAGTCATAGCAATTCACATGTACGGTATTCGCCGTTAGCGTTCGAAAAATTGCGAATGAAATGCCGAGCCGTGTTCTTTCGCTGTAGAGGGATTTCCTGTTGACTTTCTTCATGGACACCCCTATATGGTAACAATCAGCTTGTCAAGCTGTAACCGATGGTATGTCAAAATCCATGACATTCGCTTTTGACGCTGGCGCCAGTCGGCGCCATTAGGCGCTAGTCGGTTAGCGCCACAAGTTTTTCACCGTAATCTGTTTCATTCTGAGATTATTCGGTGCCCTGATCATAGAGATGACACTCTTTTTAGCTCTAACGGCCTATGACACCATTAAGTGCCAAGTTGGCGCCAACTGGGTGCCCCAACTTTTCTTCCTGAAATCTGTGTATACCTGCATTCCGAGGATATTGAGTACCCTGATCACAAAAATAACATTCAATTTGGGCCATGACTCAGTATGGCGCCACTAGGCGCCAATCGGGCGCCACAACTTTTTCCACAAAAGTCTGTATAAGCTTGCACACTGATGTCATTCGGTGCCCTAATCATAATCGTGAAATTCTTTTTCAATCCTGGCGCCAACTGGCGCCATTAGGTGTGAAACTGGCGCTGCACCAATTTTTGCCGATACCGACAGAAACTTGCTCAGTGGGGTCGCCTGATGCCCTAACACGAATAAGGCATCCGTTTTTCGACGCCAGCGCATTTAGCGCATCGCTAACGCTGAGCGTGAAGGATTTATTCCTTCAGTCATGCTCGACCTCAGCAGAGCGCAGACGGTCATATTGTTCTCCATTAACGCCGGAGCAGAAAAAATGAATGTCATATCCGTAATCAGGGTTCCAAACAACCCCCGCACACGTTTTCATAGGGTTAGGTGATCGAGGGTCTTTAGCGTGCCTGTGACGCGCGCGTGTCAGGGCACCAGGCGATCCCATTGTGCAAGTTTTTGTCGGTTCCGGCGAAAATTGATGTAGCGTCAATTTGGCACCTGAATGAGCGCCAGGGTTAAAAAAGAATGTTACATTCATGATTTGGGCACCGAATGACTTCAGTATGCAAGTTTATACAGACTTGTGTGAGAAAATGTGGGTTGTTCATGGGGGTGTTGGCGCCTTGTGGCCCCATATTGCGTCAGGGCTAAAAGTGGTGCGATTTATGTAATCAGGGCAACGAGTAACCTCAGCATACGGCTTGATACAGATTTCTCTGAGAAATTTCATGGCGCCATTAGGCGCTTTGTGACGTAATGGCGCTAGCACAGCGAATGTCATAGAATTCAAACATACCGTCAGATACAGTTTGGCGAGTTGATTCCAACCTTGCCCAGAAAAAAAATCAGTAGGAGTCGCTCTACTACAAGGAAAACGAAAGCGATCGAAACGGCGTTCTTTTTCGTAATTTTTGGAAACTTTTGACGAGTGCTGTGGATGATGATACCATCAGATTTCTGCTACAGATTCTTAAGAGCTCGAGTTTGTCGAAAGCCATTAAATGTTAACTAAAAGCAGCTAGGTGTCTCATAATGGAATAGGCACGACTAGCTTTTTTTAGTTAGCATCAACTGGCTTGAGCTACTGACGTTACGACGTACGCATTAGGATGACCCGAAAAAAGTCTATTCACCTAGGTAGGGTCATTGGACCTTCGAAAGCAGCTTTTTCCATCGCGTAACACATGGCGGACCTATTTTCGATGTAGCCGAGGAACGCGGATTCTTGTCCTATAAAAACGGTGAAAGACATTTGAACAATATCACCAGAGTGGAATGATCACATTATAGCGCTGTTTCCGTTGCGTTGCGTTTGATATGAAGGGGATATGAGGAGCGTGTTGCGAATGTTCCTCACCTTACCGGTAGATTTTTTCGAATCATGGTCATGTGAATCTCGATAAGAAGTCGACTCACCATAAAGAGCAAATCCTAATTTGATGTTAGCTGGTGATATTGCAAGCCGTTGAAAGATCGAAACATATACGTCAATTTCGTACAAAATGGTTTCCTTCAATAACTCATCTTAAAATCAGTTGCGTTAGGAGACCGAAAGGTTTCCTTCAATGACTCATCTTAAAATCATTTGCTTTAGGGAACCCAACTCCCTTTCTTGCAGGGAAGGATTTCTCCCAATTCTCATGCAGAACAAAACATCGGCTAGTGCGCTGTAGTGGCCCTTTTTTCGGGCCATTCCTACCTTGTATGACCAGCACCTCTTTGCTACTTTTTTGGACGGTAAGTTGTCGCCAGATTCATTCACAGGGTAGAGCAGCGATTTGTTCATCGGCTGGCCTCCACAATTCATTGTATATCACAAGACATTCAATAAGCCACTACGATTCTGAATTGAAGTGGAATGCATGCCACATCAAGAAAAACGGTTGACCACCTGCGAGGACTCCATCCTTCCATCCTTCATGGAGGAGCTCGTTGCCGTACCAGCCGTGTTATCTACCTGGTCACAGCAAGGGCCAGAGGGAGGATTTTTTGTATTTTCGCGTGGGAATCAGGTGCGTGTTTCGAACTACGTAATGTCTTTGTTGTGCGCCATTGTCCACGATAGGAATACAGCTCGTTCCTAGTGATTTTTGATGCAATAAGTATTAGACTGTGTTCATATTTTAGACTGCATCCACCAGCGTCTACCGGCGTCCACTAGCTTTTCAAGCTTCCGCACAGCGTCAGCGACTCGGAAAACATGGATATCGAGTAAGCGTCTTCAGCGTTTGCCAGCGTTCACCAGCGTGGGAGTAGTGGGGAAGTAGGAGGGTAGCAAACAGCTGGATTAGGCGTTTCGAAAGTGCGGCGTGTGCAGAGCACCGCTCAACTGCTAGAGCACGGAACTATATGCAACTTTAATGTACGATGGTTGCGCACGTCGCAATTCCACGCCGCTGAATCGAACCATTTGCTACCCTCCTACTTCCTCACACTTCTACTCCCGGTTCGCTCGTGAATGCTGGTAGAGCCGGCAGACGCTAGATCGATACCTGTGCTTCTTTAGCCAACGAGACGTTGGCAGACGCTGAGAGAAACTGCTAAAGGATAGCAGACACTAGATCGATACCTATACTTTCCCAGTCTCTAACGCTGCCGAACGCTCGGATTGCTAGTGGACGCTGGTGGAGGGTGCAGCAAAGTATGAACATCATCCTTACTTGTGTGTTAAAATGACCCCAGTGGAGTCTGTTTGTCCCTATAGATTGGTCGCTATGTCGTAGAGTCTGGCACATATGAGAAAAAGTGTAAAAGAGGAAATGATAAACAGAAAGCCATTCAACATAAACTAGTTCATCTTCTCGATCATAACCATGTAGTATATATTTCGTGATGTTCACTGCTGTG
>MU915948.1:0-14336 GCA_036418165.1 Cooperia oncophora
ATCTCAGGCAGCAGCCCCACCCGAGGACCGCGCCATCCACCATTACACCACCTTCGTCCAATTACCTGTTATTGCTCCACTACTAGGTAAGAGAACCACATTTTGTACCCGATGGGCGTGGAACTCAAAGACCACCTCCAGATGAGGCCTGAGCCTGGTATCAGCCCACCACCACCTCCAGATGAGGCCTGAACAAGGTATCAGCCCACCATAAGTCCCTAGCAAAAGACTGAAGGCTGATGATCGAAGCAGAAGGAACTGGGACTGGAAGGAGTCCAAAACGCAGTAGCTCAATAAAAAGGCCTCACAGCCTGGTATAGCATCAACCTACCCTACAGAACTTGGCGCCAGTAG
Organism: Cooperia oncophora; assembly: GCA_036418165.1. Taxonomy (NCBI): domain Eukaryota; kingdom Metazoa; phylum Nematoda; class Chromadorea; order Rhabditida; family Trichostrongylidae; genus Cooperia; species Cooperia oncophora. The sequence continues at coordinate 355 of MU915948.1, forward strand.
CAATGGAAAGGTAATTTAACCAACTTCTCCTGCAAAACCAGGATCGTCGCAATAGAGGTAAGAATTTTTGCCCAAGCTGGAAGGGGAAAAGAGCTCGGGCTGGGTGAAGCAATCCCAGTTGCGGCAATTCTGCTCGAATGACGTCCCAGTTTACGCAAGGGACCCTTCAAATGTCCCCTCAGGATTGTCAGCACTTGAAATTCTGCTGCTGATATTGTAGAAGAACCGCACGTAAATCACCCCTAAAAGCCAAAATGCCTGTTCATGGCATAAAATACCCAGCTCATGAACTGCTGAAAGCAGCAATAACCTCTCATACACTTTGGCTAGCAATAAAGGTTGTTGAGGGTAAAGGGGACTGGCTTGTAAGTGGGGTTTATAACTGAAGTGAGCACTTCTATACTTTTTCGCCACTTCTGGTATGTTCTCAGTGATCTGAAAACCAAACCCAATCGATTGGTTGGCAGGTGGCGTACACACGAGTTCAGAAGCGTGCTCGTGAAGGCGCCAGTATTTTTTAGTTGAGCGCCATCAAGAGTCCGAGGAGTTAGTACCACTCCTAGACTCAGCCGCCCTCTACTACTAAGTTACCAGAAAATATCTATCGAGGCGGTGTTGTGAACGTGGATGTGCGGGGTGAGGGTTACCCGGAATGGTCTCAAATACGCTACAAGAAAAGGACAGTCCAGTACAAAGGCCAGTCCGAGTGCGAGGAGATCTGCAGTCAAGCGAGCGGTGGATCTTATGTTCCTCACAGTGTCATCTGACCATAAGATCCACCGCTCGCTCGACTTGCAGAGATTTAATACATTAAACAGACAAGAAGAACATGAGCGCCACGGTGCACAATATCTAATTGTTGCCATTTGCATAATGAAACCCAGGAGCAAATCACGTCCAGAAAAGTCGTGAGCTTTTTCGGTGCAGATCGGCGCCGGAGAGGACGGAGGGGGAGGGGGCATCTCGCACTCCCATTGCTCCACTATCCAGTTTGCATACTTTACCTGATGAAACCTGTGAACTCTGTGGAAGCTGGAGCAAGCTCATCGAGCCACAATGGTAAAACCTGTCAACTCACGAAAAGGCTAGATGGGTCGACACGTCGATGGGAAGTAGCAAAAGTGCAAAATGCCCCCCGTCGGCGAACTGCGCCAGCTTTTTCTTCTCAGTCGGATGGTTTCAAGAGCTCACGACGGCGTTTTCGGTGGTGGTTGTTTTCGTTCCAACTGATCTGTAGCCGATGACTGCTAGAAAAGGCAGCAGGTCACATTTCCAGCCCTTCTGGCACCGCCCTGGACCCTCGAAGCCCTCGCTGCAGCCACGCCCAGTTCTGCCCTCAGATATGCACTATAGCTTTCCGTCGTGGTCGGGCCGCAAAAGGTGAGAGCACTAGCGGCCAGAACAATGAGACGTTCAAGAGAAAATAGTGAACTCACGCGTCTCAGTGAGCTCTGGGGTAAAAGGATTTGTCGTATCGGCGTGAAGTTCAGATGCAGGAAGTTACTGGGGACGTAGAGAACTTTCTAAGCAGGACACAGAACAGAAGCCAACTGATGCCGTTCAAATTGTTGTTCTGACATTTTCAAGAGCAGGGGAATCCGGATGGTCTACCATCTATCACACATGAAAGGTAGCAATTAAAGGGGCCTCCCTAGTCTCATGAAATGTCATGTAGACGAGAGATCTGAATGCAGAAAATCGCTGTTGAACTGAGAGAGGGGGCATTTTGCTTATTTGCTGTTAATTTATGCGTATCACTTTGCGTATCACTTTGGTAGGATCTGCGAGTCCTTGTTAAGTGTGGACGAAGCTCCTGCAGCTTCACAGGTATTTACAGGTCCCCATGACATGCATCGGCAGTGATTGATGAGAGCAGCAAAATGCCCACACCAAGCCGATCTGCGCAACGTGACACGACTTCGAGCTATCAGTGGGCCAAGTGTCGCTTCAGAGCTGTCATAAGTGTCATTCAATATGCCAAATCTCATCCCAAAAGAGAAAGCATATGATTGTGGGCGGAAATGAGCTGCAGCTTATGGTGATTGAAATTCGTCTTCATGACGACCATAAGCACGATGTGGGCGTCTGTGGAGAGCAAACAAAATGCGATATAGACTGCGAAAGATCAGGTTCTCAAATTAATGGCTTTTACTGCGATGCTGATTCATGATCCTTCACTATAGTGGTCCTCTAGAGCCAGCATTCGTTTTTAGAGGGAATTCATAGGGAAAGGGAGAAGGAGTAACGATTTCATTTCATGCATCGCCGATTAGGGAGACTCTTTGGAGAAGCCGGAATCCGGAAATCGGAATGTAACCTCTGAATGGAAAAGACAGCACATGCACCATGATGCAGCTACCTCGACTCAGTGAATCTCTTCTTCTTTTAGGAAGGCATAGTCTCAACTTTTGTAATTGAGCTTACCCGGAAATCGGAGATCGTAATGCGGAGTCCCGTCTGAAACCTTTCAGTACTCATGTTGAGGCTTCAAAACGCTTTGAATGCATTCCTTGAGAGGGAGTAAGGGAGCAGACAAGAAGTGGCGTAGTGGTTGCGTGCTCCCCAAACCCACTTAACACCCCACTTATGAGGGCATTTCAGAATGGGTCAAACTGCGCGAATTTCCTGAGTGCAGGTGGCTTTGACAAGATATTCTGAGATAGTACTGTCCCCACCCACTTGGTTTCGGACTCTGATTCTCTCTGAATACTATTTTCGTCAGCAATGAGTGAGCGGATTTTATATAACTAATGGTGCCATTAGATGATGTCTTATTCGAGAAGGCTATAGCGCATTAATGGCCGTCATGGCTCTGCTGACGCATTATGTATCATGGGCTAAAATATAGGAAAAACGCCAGAATGCTTCGAACGCGGTTGTTCGCATTGGGAAGGGTGGAAAAAGGATGCATCCTTTCAAACTCTTCGAGGGCAGCTAGTTCAGAGTTGAGAAGTTCCTCTTTCCTATCCATAAATGGATGAAGTATTCGCCGTTGTTCATTCCTTTTTGGGATGCGACACGCGTTCCACTTCCAATCTGACATTGGCTTATTGAATGCGATGTGGGCATACAATGAAGTACAACAAAGTCAGGGTTTTTACCCTCCTAGACAAGTGTGCTACCAATCTGAATTCCCGAAGGAAGAGGGCTCAATTGGCCTGGTCCGGAGCCGGTACGGGATTTGACCCCCGAACTGAGCGCGCTACAAGTGTACCATCTGCCACGCACCACCTCGGTCCCAACATTTCTAGGTTGCTTTGGTTATTTCCAGATACTATGGCCCCACAAGGAACAAATCTGCTGTCGCCACGAGTTTCCCATTTCCAGTGATGGGCCGGGAATAGTACTAAGGTCCAGTGATGAGTTCAAGTGTTTCTAATGCAACGTCTAGGGCGCAGTTGGGCTAGGGGTACCAAAGGGTACTCAGCTGGACGTGTACAGGCTAATTGTAAAGACCGCAAAGTCCTGTCCATAGTGACTCACTTGCTCCATTTCAACTTCACAGCACTTTACAAGTCCCAACAAACTGTTAGCAAAAGTGCAAACTGCCCCCTCCAAGCCGAATAACGCCAGCTGATGGAGATTTCCATACTTCACCATAAAAAGAACAGTTTCGACTGCAATCAACCGCCCGGTGCTACGTGGAACTTTTGCTATTTCGTAGCGTATCACATCGTCCAAATCAGGCCCTGGCATGCCGATAAGAGTTTATTCACCCCCCCCCCTCCGAGGCAAATAGCTCCCTTTGATCTATTGCGGCATTTCTGCGCCTCTAACACAATTCATGCGATACGGTTTCCTCGAAGTGAAGCACATTTTTCATTCAGGAGCTGTCAAAAAAACTGCCTATGTTCGGTTTTCCCCAAATTAATTGTCCCGTACAGGAATTTTATTGCAGCCTAAGAAGCAGTGAACAAAACGAGCCAGTGACGTCCCCGATGAGTAATTCGGCTGGACGTTGGAAATTAAATATCGTAAAAGTGGGGAAAAAAGTCCATTTGTTGGAGAAGCCAATGTTTTATTCCAATTTATTGACGATCGTTCTTTTCAGATAGAAACGTTGCTTTACGTGATGTATATGTATGTAGGTGAAGGAGGGGTGAATAATCAAGGGGTAAAGACCAAAGTTTTAGGCGCTCATTTGTCCCAATTTGGGAGAGAGGAAAAGCCGGTGCAGTTGGATGACGTGGGGGGATGGCATTTTGTACTACCATTGCTTCCCTAGTTCCAGTTTACAAGTCTCACTCTGGTCATAACCTGTGAACTCTTGTGAAGCTGGAGCAAGCTCATCTAGCCATCATGGTAAAACCTAAGAAGGCTGCCTAGATGGGTCGACACGTCGATGGGAAGTATCAAAAGTGCAAAATGCCCCCCGTCGACAAACTGCACCAGATAAGCCTTTTGTTCCCACTCAGGGTGGCAGTGCTCTATGAAATGTGCAGGTGAATGTTTCTATCTTCCCAGAAGGGTCTAGTACAGCTCGTCATTCTTGGAGTGGAGAAAAAAAGTGCCCAGGCGAAAGCTGGTCCTAAATTAAAGTTCCGCATTTGCATGTGGTAAGCGGTGCCACTTGCCACTACAACACCGCTTTCCTCATAACGCCAGATGAGCAGCTCTGGAGGGATGAAAGGCTGAGGAGGAAAGAACGGACAAGAATGTTGTTTTTTCTTTCATTTAACAACCAACTACTTGCATATGTGCATTTTTAAAGATATTACTTCGCCGGTGAAAAAGCCTTTTCAATTCAGACGGTGGATCCCGAGGATGGTTGAAAGATCTCTCAAGAACGCCCTTTTTGCTTGACCAAAAATTTCACGAAAAGGAGATGGATAAATGGCCTTGCATCACCTTTGACGCCCCCCCCCTCATCTATTTCTATAGAAGTTTGACCACTTGGAATAAGATGAAACGTGATGATATGACCGATGGACGATTATGGTGGTCGTGGCATGTTGGACGTGATTCATCAGAACGTGGCAACCCCTTCAAAAATGCTCCGGCGTAATTGATCTCGAGGGAATTCTGTAGAGACGTGTTGAACTACGAAACGGTGAAATCAAAATATGCCTTGATAGTAAAGTCGAAGTGGCCCGCTTTTTTCTAGCTCAAAATGTTGTGAGGGAAATGGAATAATTCTTCGATTCGTCCTTTAATGGACAATTTTATACCTCAAAAGATATTTACTTGCTTTTTTTACTATATATATTATTACATAACGTGACGGCTTAAAGGTAAGCTTCGCACTCAGAAAATGGAGAGCTGAGCGAATCAACAAAACAAAAAAAACTCGAATAGCTCTATATAGAGCCCATGCTGAACCGCACTTAACGTGAAAAAAGGCGTGGTCGGACGAGTTACCACTTGTTGGTGCCAGTTCTCTCTCCTAATCACCTTACTTTCGCCACTAGAAGTGGAGAGAGCTAGTATTGGAAAACCGCAATACAAGCCTTTAGAAATGAAGGCTGGGCGTTTCCGTGGCCAGCGGGCGGGATGGTGGCTTCGGCGCGTGAGGGTCGCGATAGCCTTTACCTGCTCGTCGCGGCATCGTGCGCATATCCCAGCAAAGTGGCGGTCTCATGGATATCTGTCAACCGTGGAATGTTCCTCCTTCCTTTTTCCTTCCTCCTTCCTTCTTTTTCTTCCTTCCTTCTCTCATCCTTCTCCTTATTTTCCTTCCTCTAAATGCTCGAACAGAAGATGCGATGAGAAACACCTCTGGACCCTCACAGCGAGAGAGCTTCCGGTTGACAGATGTCTTGTAACCCAAATTGACAAGAGGGCTTCAAACAGGAGTATGTGACAAGACAATCGTAAGATGCCGTGCTGGTGGGCCTCTCGAGCCATGTCGCACCCCAAATGAGGAGGTTTTCAGGAGGAAAATGCAACAGTAGGCAACTCATAACCGATATTGGTCTTAAGTGACTTCGATGACTTGGTCTTGATGAAGTCCACTACCAAATGTTAACCGAAAAAAAAAACCGCGCGCGCCCATCGCCGCACGCGAGGGCAGACTGCGATTGTTTTCACAGTCGTCTCAAACCTGGAGGGAAGGCCGCAGCGCTGCTGAGTGGATTAGGTCTGATGCGAATGCTGCGCACGTCACCCGATTGCGGTTACGTGACATCTTGAACTTTTGTGCGTGGTCTGTGAAACCCTGTACCCCAGACAGATAGAGGACAGCGGCTGCCAAAGCATCGAAACGTGCAAGAAACATGTAGCGAGCCAGGAAACGGGCTTTTTCAGGGGGAGGGGACTCCGGGGTGGGTGAACCACTTATCCGTGAAAAGCTGGAATGTGCGAAGTCACAACAACCACAGAGTGCCATGCGGACGAGAGAGTGCAGAGAAAAAGAGAAGATCGACGCGTTCAAAGGGATTGAGTTCAAGTTGTCCGTGGACCACCACTTGTAGCCCCTACTTCGAGATCGCGACGACTCGAAAGTAACGCTATTTCCTGTTCATTTGCCCATCAGCGCTGATTGGAAGGTTTGGTGTGTAGAGCGGTGTTTTGGGAATGGAGTGGCGGTTGTGCCACTGATTGTGATTAAGCTTGTGTCCCCCTATTTAAACCCTTAGCGGTGAGGTTACACATTTTTACCATCATTCAGTCAAAGAGGCAGCCACAGGAGATAGCACCGTACGAGCAGGGATCCGCTGAAACGAAAGTGCTGCGCCTACTCGAAACTGCACTGGAAGTGAGGTTGGAGTGAAGAGGCTGCCCCTAGGAAACTAGTGCTGATCCGATGTCGATTACAGTTGGTGTTGGTTCCGGCATGTCGACCCATGCTTCTGCTGGAGACGACATCAGTTTCAATGAGCGTACCATTGACGTCCTTGGAGAGGAATTCAGTCCTGTTCCCGTCGGGCAATGCCCTCTTGATAAAGGTAAGTGAATCTTAATTCTCTCCCTAGTTCTCACCGATAATGCCGTTCTTTCAGGTCACCCACTCATAGAAGCTTTTGATTTCGTCAAGTAGGGACCAGGATCCCAAACTCTTCCGATCCCAGCCTATCATTACAATGTATTTGCTACATTTCTTCTAGAGATTTCATAGTACATATTCGAAGTACTACTACTTCTGTTTCTCGACGATTAGTGCTGCCACATCTACAGCATTAGACAGTGGCGCGATTGTTTTAGTAACTTACCCTGGTTTTGTTGACTCGGACTCAATAAAGAGATTGATAGCTTATACTGTGCTTTGTTGAGCGCACTTTAATAATGCACCTTTTGGGGCAAAGATTGATGAGGGGAACGGCGCAAGTGTACATATCCCCAACGCAGGGAGGACTGTGAACTTCACTTGCAGTGGCGTCGGAAACGTTCCTCGTGGAATAGAGCTATTTGAAACTACTGTCACCCTGTATTACTTGACAAAGACAATCGTAGCGGTATAAAAAATATCCCACGAGGAGCTCAGCCGCGGCCAGATTAATGGAAGGCGCAGCCACGCCCTCCCAATCCCAGGAAAGACAGCATCTACCTTTGCCTTCGTCGCTATTCTCAGTCAGGACACGCTCGTTGGAGGTTGTTGTAAATGTGAGGATTGGGGACTGTGTTTAACGTGGGGTTGTGCTACGGTCACTTGTTGAGTGGCGGAGAAGCGCTGGTACTGAAGAACCTTATGCGGCACAGTTCGGCTTGGAAGGGGCAGAAAATGGTACTCATCGAAGTTAGTTCAGACCTCCTTGTGAAGAACTGTAAACTCTTGCAACCAAAGGAGTGTCCTTTCGCAGCTGGCATGAGTTTATATATCTCATCAAAGCTTACAGGTTAATTAAAGTGAACTAGCCAAGGAACTGATGAAAACGCAAAATGCCCCTTCCAAGTCGAACAGCGTTCACTATCCACCAAGTGCGCCCTAGTCCTGATGGGTAGAGTGAAGGAAATTCAAATTGTGGAGATACGCGATAACTAGAACAGTATTTCCCAGCCAGTTCTCTTGTCTTAGTTAGTTCACATTCGCCTTAAAGGCAGTTTGCACGATAAATCCCTCAAGCGAGTAGGATTAATATGCATGGCAGGACGGAATTCCGCGACCCTGAGCAGGAGCGTTGTAACGCCTTTTCAAAGGAAGGTACCCTTATAAGGGCCTTATCAAGCTTTCGACACGAATGCCCACCACGCCCACCCGCCCACAAATGGACGACTTTGCCTGAGCTGGAATTGCTTCATTTGCGAAGTAAAATATGAAGCGAAGGATTGATATGAAGCGGCCGCGGTGCTGCATGGATATATGAGTACATACGTGCAGCCGTACCTACCGTAGCGGTTATTGGCAAGATGCCTACGGGAAACTCGTCCGAAATTGCTTTTTGAGTCATTAAGAACGAAGGCTTTTCTTCGCAGGTTTTTGACCGTTTCACTTCGTTTTTCGCCCTTTCCCACTACATAGCGCCCTGCTACCGTTTTGGATCGAGTACCAAATTATTGCGCCAACTGCCTTCAATTCTGATGCAGATGCGAAACTGAGGCACTTTAGACTGCTTACAACGCTGCTTTCGCTGCTCCACCACAGCGCGGACTTCATTACCGCACTACATCCCGGTATACCAACAGATTTAGGGCGCATGATCCGTAGAAATTCCAACATACCAGTGCCTTTGGAGCGGTTGAACTATTGAGCAGCTCAGAACCTCCGAAAAATACAGCCCTTACAAAAAGTAAAGGAGTATGCAAAGCGATTTGACGATTTGATATCTTGCGGTACTTACAGAGGAGGGAGACTTGAACGTGGATACCGACTAACAACAGTTCTGCTGATTAGATCATCCATGCTTCGTACGCTTCACAGTTGAAGGCAGACTTCTCAATGAACCTGGGGTTTGTAGGTAGCGGGGTTAGAAACAGAAGCGTATGTGCTAGTTGACCTGCCCGTGGAGAAAAAGGAAAAGGAACCGTTGAAAACGCTCCAAATTATGCCAGATGACACCAGATGACAAAGTCGATGTGGATAGCGGGCGAGAGGCCAGACAAAGCAGCGAGAGAGCATGCAAATAAGCAAGACAGCAGACAAGACATCTATCAACGTGGGCGGAGTCGCTTGTGCAACCTTGCGCCCGCCGCCACCTTACCGCTTTCCTTGAGACTTATGCAAAGCTGTTCGTGCAGTCCACACTACCTCTCTTCAACGAAAAGCTCAGATAATTATAACGGATCGTGAGCTTTACCTTTAACAAATTGGGCTAACGCACGCTATTGCAAACTGAGCACTGACAATATCTTTACCGACCTCTACTGTACCGAATACCTCACCTAACTTCCATTTTTGGGGCACTACTTGTCTCTCTTTGGCATGGTTGATCAAAAACTGAAGGCAAGGATATGGTGAAGCGTAGGACAAGCTGTGTTGGGTAGTTTTCCCTGTGTTGCGATGACATCTACTCAGGACTGTTTTCCTCCTGAACCGAACACTAACCGATCACCATTGGTAGCCGGAAGCTGGTACATTCGCCCCCCCCCCTCCCCCTGAGACTACTCCTACCGATCGTGACGTTATCAACCAGTGAGAGCAATTTCTCCTTTGCTGGAAAAGGCAGCGGTCTAGGTCGTCCGATACATCCACCAGAGGCACACGTGGTAATGGCTGTTCATTCACAAGTTTTGCCAGCTACCCATAAGGAGAGAGTGTAGGGCAAAATTTAATCTGCCATCGGTTACGCACACATAATTCATGTGGCCATTCCAGGCACATCGTTGTTGGGAAATCCCCAACAGGGGGATCGTTTCTGGTGACCGGGAGAGGGGGGGCTCCTGTTTCAGTTGAAAAAAATTTGTTTTGATAGCTGATTTTTCTCGCTTCACGGAGATTATAAAAGGGGGGAGGGTCATACCAACGCTTGAAAAAGGGGAGGAGTCGTGCGGACTCGACCAAAACCTCCACCCAGTGATGTGCCCTGGGCCACCTAGTGCATTTCCACCGACTGCCACCGCACTTACTATAGTGCAGAAGTGGTTTAGTGGCACTGCTTGTCACGCGCACGCTCCATAGACCAAATCTCAGGTTGACCTTGGGAATTCATTCCTCTCCGGGACGGTGCATTGGTATCAGACTCGTTCAAAAGAGGCATCGGATGGCTGTGCAAGCCATAAAGTTCTTCATAAGGTTATGATGACGAGTCTGAATGAAGGCAGGATGCTTGATAGGACCTAAAAAGAGAAAGCTTAACGCTGAAGCCTTATCTCGCACCTCCCTCTCAACCTGGATCGCCACACATTGTGTAAAGGTCATCACCAATCGCCCATTGTTTCACTGGTTTTCCGTCCTATAAGAGAAGGCACACTCCTGTCTGGTTTGCATGTTCCACCAATCAGCGCTGATTGGACGGTCTGGAATGCAAATTGGTCTAAACTGTTGGGAATGGAGTAGCGGTCTTGCCAGTGATTCTGATTGCCTTTCTGGCCGTTATTTAAGCAGCTAGCGGTGAGGTCATGCATTTCTAACATCATTCATTCGAGGAAGTGGTCACTGCAGGCATGGAGCTTCTTGCAGCCGAGCTCGGTATGGTGACGATCTCCTTCGTGGATGTGGTCGTTGACAGACAGGTGATTTGGGGCGTTGATCGGCTTGGGAGTTGTTAATTATGCACTATCGCTAGTTCTTTTTGCTAGGTAGGGTAATTAACAGGTCACACTTCGGTCAGATCTATGGACTCCTGAAAAGCTACGAAATGCTATAGGTGTGCTACTTAGTTCACAGGAATTCGCTAGTTTTCACAAGGTGGACTGAACTGGCTTTGCTGAGTACCTGACAATGCCCCACCAAGCCAAACTGCGTTGAAAGTCGCTGTATCGAATCCTCTGGACACGGCCACATCTGCATAAGTTTGGCTGGTTTCAGATCTGACTTCAGAACTTGTTTCATAATTTTTGCAGCAATCCTGATCTTTTATGCTTCACTGAGAAGGTGGTACGTCACAAGAAACTACGACTCAAGTAGTAACCGAACCTACCACTGCTGCCCAAGCATCCACTAGCGAAAAAGCTAATGATGGCCGATTTGGGGGTGTCCAATCAACCACTAGAGTAGAGGCTGCTACTCTTGCTTCGAGTCATGGCTCAACAGGTGGTGCTGATGGAACCAGTGCGACCGCTCCTGCTTCTGATGGTGACACCAGCTCGGATGATGAAACCACTGATCCTCCTGATGAAGAATTTACTCCTCCCTCTGGATCACGACCGGTCTCCAGTCCGGTCTCCAGTGTCTCCTCTGAACCAGTATCCATTCCTACTGAACCAACACCTTTAGACTACGGTAAGAGAGTCTCACACTCACTCGATAATTATCTCTGATAAGAGTGTCGTTTTTCAGAGTACCCGTTCGTTGAAACGTTTGATGACTTCGGCCCGAAACGCCGACGATCCCAAGCTCACCCGTTCTCATACCAATTAGCAGTATACTCGGCAATCATAACAATGTATTTGCTCCATTTCTTCTAGAAATTTCGTAGTACTCAACCGTTGTACTACTACTTGTAGTTCTCGACGATAAGTACTACCTTATCTACTAGCATCAGGCAATGACAGATGTTTTATGCCCAACTCTCGAAGGTTTTACTGACATTATTTCAATAAAGATATGATCTGATTAAAGAGATTGATAGCTCACTCTTTGTCTTGTACTTGCAATGACGTGAACGTTTAAGGTATAAGACACGACAAGTTGGTACTCGGTCTGAAATGGTAGCAAGGGTGCCACAGTGGGGGAAGTGGCTAAAAAAATAGGAGCGAAACGGTCAAATACTTGCGAAAAAAGCATATTCCGACTCCGAAAGCAATTAAGGACGAGTTTCTCCGCTGGCACCGTGCCAATAACCGCTACGGTAGACACGGCTGTGTGCGTTTACACATACGACCATGCAGTACCGCAGCCGCTTCATATCAGTGCCTTCGCTTCATGGTGTACTTCGCAAATGGCGCGATACGGGCATCGTTTGGACTTTCGTGGTCGGGCGGGCGCGGCGGGCGTTCGGGTCTTTCGGGTTCGGGTTTATAGTTGATGGGCGCAGGGTACACACCTTGGTAAAGGCGCCACGCGCCTGCTCAGAGGCGCGGAAGTCTGTCCTACTAGGCGTAACAATCCTGCATCTTGGGGACTAATCGTCCACTTGCTTTTGAGTGCTGCCGCACTTAGCATTAGCAGTGGTATACTGATCTGAAGACAAACTGTATCCCCTCCTCAGTGGTTCCGGCCCCCTGCCGGGTGCAAGGCAATGGGCTTGCAGGTGCAGTAGACTGCCGCTTTCTCCGGCTGAATTGCACAGAAACGGTCTGGAGGTAGTGGTACCTGAGTCCCAGATCCACAACAGCCCACTGCCACACGGCCAGCCGTACGCTTGACCATAGCCGTTGTCTGCACTCTATCACTTGAGATTGAGGCGGTTCTCCTGTGTCACCTTCCTACAGCCCTATTCCAGAGCAATGTAGAGCGGAAAAAGTGACACGGGGCATATACACTTGGTCTTCAATATTGTGCTGTCCCTGAGCGTTCTGAGAATTTGAATGCGGTGAATCACACAAATTAGCTACGAAAATGTCTGTCAAACAAGTACTCAAAAGCTGGTACCTTCTTGAATGTTTCTATGCTCAGCACCCTCTCTAACGACCTTCTAACTGTATGATTAGTTCGGAGAGCTGCTAATTTATTCTCCCACTTGAGTCTGCCTGCTTTCATGCAAACTCCTCATCTCTGAGACGGAGAAGGCGTGGCTTTTAGGGAGCATGGTATAGGACAGGTCACTCGTGAGATACTCCAACTTTGAAACAACTGCTATCTTGTTCTACGTTAGATGTAAAATGATTACGACTGCTCAAAATGAAAATATCTCACGAAAACCTGGGCCGCCGCCATTTCAAAATCAAGTACGCAGCCACGCCTACCCGATCTCAGGGATTTCGAGTATAGCTATCCTCACAGGTACTTCGCCTATTTGATCAGTTATGACGTGCGGGAGGTGACAGAAGAGGCCTTGAAAGGGGGTGCATGGAGGCCGAGAAATGAGAGTCAGGGACGTTGAAGGGGAGAGGATCCTTGAACTGGCTTAGTACCAGGTAATCTTTGGGACGTTCTTCTCAGATATTGTACCAAAGAGATAACCTAAGCTACAGCAATGTCGAGAGACAGATGGAAATCAACCATACTCACGAGAAGATCATGAAGAAAAAAGAAATAGTGAAGAAAAAGTAAACAAAACCATCGGAATTATGCTAACTGAGGCCCTCTGTCCATTCTGGTCTTGACTTTCGGATAGCGAGCAAAGGCGACAAGACCGAATGCGGTCGATACATCAGAGAATACGGATAAGGTGACAGTCCCGGTCCCAACGGATATGAACTCCAATCATCCCCGTGTGTAGCTGTTGCTGCGGGGCGGCGCTCCGGAAGTTAGGGGCGGTTCCAGCGTCTGTTGCACCTCCGAACCGGAGAACTTATATAGTCTCCGAGTATCTGGACTGTAACTGCATCATAGCTCGAACTACTTTGACTGGGTAATCGCAGACTGTCTCCAAGCTTCCTCGTCTTCAGCCCAGGTACTGCAACACTCATAGAAAAGAGTCAACTCCGGGCAGTTTGGCGACAGGAGTGGGGCATTCTGCACATTTATTGCTTCCCATCGACGTGTCGATCCATCTAGAGAGTTATTTCGGGTATGTGACAAGAGAATCGTAATTCACCGCGCTGGTGGGCGTCGCGTGCGACGTCGCGCCCGCAAATGACGATGGTTCCAGGTAGTAGATGGCGACAACAGGCAATTCAGAACCGAAAATAGTCATGAATGTCTACGATGACGGGGTCCACATGAGGGGAGACGGTAAAGAGGATCGTAATTCGCCGCACCGCCACGCGCGGCGATGGGCGCGGCGTTTTCATAACTCGTTTTAACCTGTCGAATGAAGCACCGGACTTCATGTAGACCCCGTCATCGTAGACACTCATTACTGTTTTCGGTCCTTAATTGCATGTTGTCGCCATCTACTGCCTAG
>MU915949.1:0-10426 GCA_036418165.1 Cooperia oncophora
ATGCCCCCTCCAAGTCGAGCAGCAACCAATTGCAAAACACAGGAAGGTGGTTCAAATTGTTAGACAGCAAGTGTTCTCCTCTATCTAGCGATAGTCTCCGTGAACCTGCAAATCAGCGAGTGGATCACTTAACCGAGAAAATTGTGCAGGCTGAAGCAAGTACTAAGTAGGTCCTCCCCTACTCGCAGACGATGATGAATGGCTGCAAATTCTCGTGACGTTGAAGGAAACGCTGGAAAGTTGTTTATGTAGGATATCTCACGGACATTCCATATCTCACAGATATTCCTTTTTCAGGCTCTCGTGTAATTTGGAATGGTGAACAACATACTTTTCAATGGTGCGCTATTAACAAAGATTTTTTGCTCCCATTACACCTGGAGAGATCAAAGAGTTCAGATGAGGGCAGTGTGCCCGTATCCAAGCAAGGTATTGTACTTTCCTACCTTTCTAATGTACTTATAAGGCAGAGACGTAGGGGCGAATGAAGTGCCACCCCCTTTATCCATTCCTCTCGTAGCCTCTAGCGGGAGCTGGTGGTGAGGCGTTAGCTGTCTGTCCATGTTTTTTTTTCACGGAAAAAACTCAATATTAAACAAACCGTCCATCTAATATTCCGCTCTTTCGCTACTTAGAAGATTCTAGAAAACCCAAAAAAATCGCCGCAACTTATAGACTCGCGCTGAGATTTTTCGAAATAATTGGACTACCGGAATTCGAAGTATTTTATAGATAAACTGGCGCCAATGGGTGGGTAGCCTAGGAAGTACAGCAGCATTTCTGGCGTAATGGGTGAAATGAGGAGGAACTGCTAGCCCGCCTCCCAGCAGCCGCTGATTCACTTGCTGAGATCCTTAACTTTCTAGTGATCTTGCGTGGATACCATAAAACAACTGCGGCCTAACATGGATGGACTGTCCAGTGCCCGAACAGCTAACCACCCCCACCCCTGCCCCTCCCTCCTTCTTCCTGCTATGCGAGAATCCTACTGTGCCTGTCTATTGAATCTGTTGATAAGTGACCCTCTGGAAGACCTCTTTGACAAGGTGCAACTGACTCCATCCCAACCCGTGTGCAGAGTAGTCAACAAAATGGCATCTAGCATACGCTGCATATCCAAGAAATGTGAAGGGCGTGGCTACTTTCCCACTAACGTGTGTAGGGTGCGTTTTCATTGAGATAACTATCATCCTTATTGCGTGGACAGTTATCTCAAATGGTGGATATGATTACAATCACCCCACAATGGGCAGTATCCACCAGAAACGCAGCAACCGTCACGCTCAAGCCAGTACGCAGGCCATGCCCTCCCCATCTCAGGGATGTGAAGTGGACACCTATAGCTTCTCTTATTATTGTGTTTTTCTTGAAGCACTATTGTCATTCGCTCGACAGAAGTCTTGTTAAAAGAGTTGAAAAGAAACTCGCCTTTGCAGTGCTTTTTCATCAGGGAATTCTGCCGCTAGGGGAAAGTTCCTGAATATACTCTCCCGCCTAACCAAATTTTCTTCATCTGATCGGAGCCTCCTTTCCATCCTACCCTACCTTCTTCTTGAACCTCAAACGTCGTTTTTCCAACTTCTTACAAGTTCTCGACATCGATACCCCCTCTCCGGTGACGTGCAAAACAGACGCCTCAACTACAGGAATCTGCTCAACAATTAGATAGTACGACGTGGCACAAAAAATCATCTCCCCCAAAATATTTCTGTACCAAAATCCAAAGCGTCTATCCCCTCTAGGAACAAGATTGACCTCCGCAAGATTCTCCATGGTGTAACGTGCCTTGTTTCCATAGTGCTGAATACATTCACTGTCCATAAGTGACCATGATAGGGACGGAAGTGCAGCAGTTCCCTCTCTTCCATTCCTTCTCACCTTCTCTCTCTAGGAAAACACTTCCTCGGAAAGAAAATTCATTGAGAGCCTTCTCGTTGGGAAACGCTTGAGAAAGAGGCGTGGTTTAAAACCGCTTTCGGCAGAGCGAATTTGTGTGCTATGAACGAAACTGGTAAGAAGATTCCGTCTCCTAGGCTACGAATTGCATTGTCCCAAGTACTCCAAATCTAATTTTTGGTAAATGGTAGGGACAACGCTCACTTATGGGCAAAACGCTTGACCGCAACCATGTCTCGAACTTGCACCATACATTTGCGGGCTACGGTGCCAACCATTCCCGTGCCTTGTGATCCGTTCGTTGGCAACTGAGGACAATTAAGTATTGTCGTTTTGTGTATCTTCATGATTCAAGCGATATATTTCATTCTCCGTTTTGTAAAAAAAAGCCTCACAATTATTCCTCCGTGAAAGTCCATTTAACGATAAATGCTGCAAGGTTATGTATCGCATGGTTAGTCAATGCACTTGTGAATATATGATAACCTGAAATGGAGAAAAGTTCATGCGTGGAATTTTCGAGAGCGCAAGTGGATGTTTGTAGTCTTTGTTTCGCCGCTCTCTCATAGTACCAAGTTCCAGAGCACAAAGACTAATAAAGCCACTAGGTGCTGCGGCGTAGCAATACTCCTCATTGGAGGACTCCGCCAGCGTACTCTTCGGTTTAGCAATCCCACGCAGCCATTTTAATAAAGCGATTTTGATCACATATAATTTAGTTTCGAGATGGCTGGCCATTTATAAACATGCCGTATTTTGTTGATCCGTTCCTAACCATATAGACCACTTTGTACCTGGCGAGAAGGGTTGAAGACTGTCGGGCGGGGTGGATTGAGCCCCGGTCTGGCGCGTGATGAAGGTCAAGTTCTATCAGGTCAGTTCTTGGCCCCAGCAGGAGGGAAAGGTAGGATATATAGCCTGAAGTGGGACGACTTGGACGTCACATATCCAAGAAAGGCGCTGTCATAATTCATACAAACGAGAGGACGCGTGAAGGCACGTGGATTGGGACTCAGCCAGGGCAGCCCCTTCCAACAATTGTGGCATCAATTGATGGAAAAGGCCGCCCTGGGCGCGTTACAATGTGTGCCCCCTCAAGGGCTTACAGAAATGACGACTGCATAAGTAATCAGAACTGATGCTTGGCTGACATTGGCGAAAACTCATCAGGTGCAGCGTATTCAATGCCTGCTGCCTCCCTACTACCCTCATTTGATTTCAAAATGCCGTAGCATTGGTGCAACGTACTTGGGGTAGGGGGAAGGAGGAGGGGGTACGCGGCAAAGCGACTAATGCTGCTCTTCTGCAACTCTCGCCGGTAGGAGCCCCCTCCTTCCGCAAGGCTCGTTATCAGAAGAGCCGAGAGAGCCAGAGTCGCGAGTCGCTGCGTGCCCACCTTCCCCCACCTCACAACGACGATTTCTGTGATTTTTTTTCGTTCAGGAAACGTCTTCACACAGCGATCATGAAGAAAGAGGGTGAGTACCGTTACGCTAGATCATTCATTGAAAACTTCCATGGATTCGCCTCTGTGTACACTCCTTATCCCTGAGCCAGAGTAGGCGTGGCATTTGAACATGGCACGGAATGGGTTACTCGTGGAATATTCCAGTCTGGGACAACTGTCATCTTGTTCTGTGTTGGACAGAGACACGACAACAATTGTGTCAAGATGAAAATATCTCATCCAGAAGCACAGCCACCTTCAGGTTCAGTTGAAGCACGCAGCCACGCCTAGCCGATCTCAGGGATTTCGAGTATACAGATCTCTTTCCAATAACTAAGAAACCCGGATCGTTTCATGTGGCCGAGCACGAAAAGGCGTGGTCAAAAGCTCTAGGAGCAGGGCTTTTGGACACGTAATAGGGCAGCGAAGGACATATTACTACCATCAGTTTTTATTCAGAAATCCAAGCTATTCTGACACCGATGTGGGCAGAGATGGAGAAGAATTTAGCGGATCAGAAAGCAGAGAATAACCTCAAATTTCTTCCACAGCGACTGCGTGATTGTGCGAATACAGGCAATGCACGCGTTTTTTATGGCCAAGGATACGTGAGTCTGTTCGCCAATACTCTTCCAAAAGCTCATTGGCGTTGAGGTCGGCGTTGCCGCGCTTCAACAAATTGATGGGAACAGAACGATGGCACCGCGCAAACTCAGTCCCTCTGACACGCCCCAGCGCCTGCAGCAAAAGTGATTACAGTGAGTACTTCGAACGATATGTTACATATCAGTTGATTCGAAATCATTGACTAAGGTGCGAAAACTATAACCCAGTTGTTCTCCTATGGTGTACTTTTGTTTCCAACAATTTTCCAACCGGTGGAAATTCATAGAATACTTACGTATTGATGAGGTTACATTTCTGAGAAATTACGCAGGTGGAAACCTTCACGTAATGGTGTTTTGTTCTAAAACGAGTGATTATTCCTCCTCCTGTAGAAATCCTACTGCAAACTAGGTTGGCAGTTGGACCTACCTACATATTCAGGTTGTCAAGTAGACCTACATAGCAGCCGGCAATTTTTAAGGTGGAGGGAGCTCGAGATTTACCATATGAGGAAATTTGTGATGTGAAAAGTGACTCCTCGCCCAGAACTTCCCTCCCCTCCCTCTAAAAATCGTAGGCTTTCACACCGGCAACTAAGCGTTGACACAAAAGTCTTCGGCCCTCCCAAGGCACGTGGAGCTGGCCATTCATTTAGTTGTCATAGAGGAAATCAGGCCCACTTTGCCATTCTTATGTGGTTAGTCGCCTACATAAGGGCCTTGCACGGCGATGCAAAGGACGAGATATCTTTTGCTCTGGGTGAACTACCATTTCGGCTGTCTATCTTAGGAGCCCTTGCTGAAGTTCAGAACACCCCTAGCGCTTTTCTGGCAGGAACTTCAGTCCCGCATGCAAGGCAAGGCGACTCGGATAAGGAAAGCTTTCCGCCCTATACGGCTTTCTCTCATTCATAACCTTCACTACGACCCCCAGTACAAGCATCAAAGCGCAGAGCTTAAAAGGACTAATGCGACCTCCTCCTATTACTGGGATTCTACAACGATGATGTGCCCCGATGCCTAGATAATGGACCCCGTCTCACTTTAGATTTTTCCAGAAATCACTGCAGTGATGAAAAAGTACTCTGAGGATCTGCATTCAAAAAACTTCAAGGTAAAAAGAATTAGAGGATTTCCTCCCCTGCACCAATCAATCAGGCAATGAGTTTTCCAGAGAACGAATGAAACCTTCTGCGGCTGCGACGACACTATAAATGCATCGTTCGACGTGATTTTCGACACCGCGCAAGGATCAAAAAAGGTTATTGAACGCCAAATTTGGAAGAAGGAAAACGATGCATGGAAAGCTGTATCACGTTGAGTATATTAATTCAGCGCTTAAATCGAAGCGCCAATGTCACCTGCTTGCGCTTCCGTATGCGCTTAGCCGTTTGTTCAGTTCAATTAATACAATAAACGTTACGTGGCATAAATGTAGCATAACAGATCAGATAGGTAGATAGATCAAGTCCATGGTGAGCGTATGGGCGGAGACATGGACCATTGAGGAAGTCACATTTCTTGACTGGTCTCCGCGGTACGATTATTGTGGGTCTCGAGCCTTCGACTGAGTAAACCGCGGCCATTGCACGCAGTTGTGGCAGTGGGGTTTATAACAAACTTGTAGTCGCTACGTCGACTCCGCCAGAGCAAAAAGAAAGCAAAAATGGACAGCACCCCAGAGGGCCCCCCCGCCTTCAGCGTGCTCTAATATTTTTCTGACCGGGCCGCCCCACCAAAAAGAGGTCTAGTCTGTAACGAGGTCAGTTTTTTACCGGTCGTTTCGCTCTACTCGCATAAAGCGTAGGTCCGGAGAATTCGTAGGGTGAGGCGGGACAACTAGGGAGGCGTCAAAATGCCACTTATGAGGGTCACAGCGTTTTCGTTACTGCCTGTGAACCCGCCAAAGTGGGATAACCTTGGAGACTGATGGCCAGACTACTTGTACTAAGAAGGACGCCCCCGAGTTCCATGAATGCGGGGAATGTCTTTAGAGCAGGGTAATCTCATCTTTTCCATCTATATGTATACTCTAAATTTACTCAACGGTTCAAGTCTTTCGATTCTCAGAACCGTGCAGAATACATGTTTGGACGCTCTTTGAAAAGTAATAAACGTGCACTCTGCAAGCCCTACCCTGACTACAAATTGTCGAGCCGTGAGACGTTTTTGAGGCGCTTTCCAACAGACGTACATTCGCTGAGTCCTTTTCATTTCCCAGCCCTTTTGCTACAAAACTTCTCGGAAATGTTATTACAAAAGTTTAGATATTCCGAAAGAAATGCTATTGGAGAGCCTTACTAAGGCGTTTCCCTGTTTGGCCTCCATAAGAGAGAATCTGCACTTCTCAAAGGAGCGCAGGGATTCACTGAGGCTGAGTGAGATTGGAGAAAAAAGAGAGCACCTCACATTTTTCATCGGCTTGTGGATGAATTCCCTTCTGGAAATCATCGACTACTAGTATAGACATTTTTTGAACACTGCCACGATACCATCAAAGAAATTAAGAGTTCATAAATCTTAACGGGCCTTTCCTCCGGACTGTTCAGGGTAGCATCCGAGATTATCGAGGGAATAACGAGGAAGACGAGGAACACTCAGCTCCGTGCCCACCTCTTCGATTCCGCGGTCCTTCCTGCCTTGACGTACGCCTCAGAGACTTGGACTCTACGAAAGCAGGATGAGCATGCGGTCGGCGTTATTCAACGCGCCATCGAAAGGGCGATGCTCGGAGTTTCCCGCTACACGCAAGTGAGAGAGGGAATCCGGAGCTCCGCACTCC
This sequence comes from Cooperia oncophora, assembly GCA_036418165.1. Taxonomy (NCBI): domain Eukaryota; kingdom Metazoa; phylum Nematoda; class Chromadorea; order Rhabditida; family Trichostrongylidae; genus Cooperia; species Cooperia oncophora. Next base: position 6,731 of record MU915949.1, read on the forward strand.
GCCGACCGAAGATCAGAGACGCTGCCGGCCAAGGTGTCGGGCACGTCATGCGTTTCGAGGACGACCGCTGGACCAGAGCGATCACCGACTGGATTCCACGGGATGTCAAGCGAACGCCTGGACGACCGCCTATGCGATGGTCAGACTTCTTCGTGAAAGCTCTGAACGAATGGTATGAAGTTCATCGTGTCCCTCGAGCAGAGAGAGTTCATTGGGCAACTCTTGCACGTTGCAGGGACGAATGGAGACGTTACTGGCGCCAGGAACTCGATGATCAACGGGAGCACAGGTGATACAGATAAAATCAAGACACCCATAAACTGCTAAAAACGTAGTTGTTCCACCATTTTTCCTCAGTACTGTGTATGATAACGCAGGAAATGAGAGACTACGGAGTGAGCTGACCATCGGCCTCCAAATGGCACACACTTTTATAAATTCTCGTAACTCATGGCATACACTTTCACACATTCTCGCATGCCACTCAAAATTTGACACCTCCTGGCCTAGGAGGAATTGAGCGTTCCATTGTACTTTGGACTTCGTGCCTCTTCCGAGCGGGCTATCGCACGATGTGACTCGGGCTTCTCGAGTCGGTACGAATCCGCTCTTTGGCCTCGAGGAAAGCTACGTGGTGTCGATCAAAACTCGGACCGAATACTTACCAGAACAGTCAAGCTCCAACCTTCCAGAGTTGGCGTCAAATTCGTTGGGGGGGGGGGGATGAGGGTGGGTGTCAGAGTACTAGTTTGCACCAGCGTTGCCCTGTTGTTAGACGGTTTAGCTGAGGCGAATGTGGTACTGTGCCAAGTGGCAACTTTGTCTAGGGTTCAAAGTCCGGACCGGGTTCAGCTCTGACTATTATAGCAAGGCATCTACCCTCCGGAGACGGTAAATTGGGACAATCTGTGTGGGAGGATGAGAATATTGCCACCTACATCGGCTGGTCCCAACAAGTCATTGTATAGGCCACACCGCATTCCGTAAGCCACCACGATTCTGAACCGGAAGAAGAATGCGTGCCGCATCCCAAATAGGGACTGTTAAAGAGCTAAGGTTCTATCCTTTTTCATCTATCTATCTATCTATCTTTCTTTCTTTCTTTCTTTCTTTCTTTTTTTCTTTCTTTCTATCGTTTCATCATCAAATGAAGAAAGAATAAGAACATCAGCCTCAGGTTCACTAAGAACAAGCAGGTGTTTCCATGAAACGGCGTAGACGTTTTGCCTAACGATAAGACTCAGTGACCATATTGCACAATAGTGCAATTTTCGCACACGCACTTAGAAAAATGTGAAAAACTTATCAGTACCATTGCCATAACCATTCCAGACGTCAGTCAGTGTCTTTTTGTCCTTTTTCGGAGCCATCAAATGCACTTTGCCCTCTTGTGCTCCATTCTGAAACTGCGAACAATTAGAAAAGCCAACAGTGTGACGAACTATCACAAGGATGCTGAGTTATGGTCAAAGGTCTTGACCATGGTAAGCGTGAGGTGCGAGTATGAGTCTTGCCACAGGTTAAGACTTTTGGTCATAACTCAGCATTCTTGTGATAACGGGCGCGAACGTTAAAGGCACGGGCGCGAACGTTGGGCACGATAGTGTGGGAGGGTAGTTATCGCCAACGTTATTGGTGGAGAGGCTGCGAGAAGGAGTTGGGCCGCTCAGCCTTCCAGAAACGATGTCGGGGCAACCGTCCGCCTCCAGCCAACGTGCCCACTGCCTTGAAGTAGGAGCCATCACAATCAAAAAAGCATGAAACTTTGGAGAGCGTTCCAGTTGTTTTGTGCCTTAAGGCAGCGTTCAGACTTCGCGACTGCAGCGCTTCGATCGCGCGGTCAGAGCGATCGATGCGCGTGCTTTCGACTGCATCGATCGCGTCCAACGATCGCGCGACCGAAGCACCGGCCGTCGCGGAGTCTGAACGTTACCTAAGAGAAGTTATTTGGAACATTTTCGGAACCCCAATTTTTCAATAAGTCGTCGTCTTCAGAGGTCACTGAAGGAGACACTCAGAACGAAAAGTCAGGTCAGTGAAGGTCCCACTCACCAAGTTCCTCTGGTAATTCATGGCGACACCATCAAAAAACAACATGAAACTTACCATAAGACTCTACCTAGGTTTCGTCTATCGATTCAGTCAGTATTCTATGCCAATGAATACTACGAGAATGTCAGTCTATTACACGAACCCATAAGGCTGAAAATCCATCCCAGTCAGATCTACTCACGTGGACAGCGTTCAGCACAACGGCTTGGGGGGGACGCAAGCAGAGCACATCGTACACTGGGGCTTAGCCAGCGGAGGATTGCACGCGATCGGCTGGAAAATGGGATCGTGAAGGGTAAGTGAAGCGAGAAGATCAATTTTGAAAAAAACGTGATAGCCCATAACGGACAGTCTAACAGCTCCCGTTCACGGTTCGTGGAAGCCGAACATTATTTACCTTTTTCCATTTGATAAAAACATTGAAAAATTGTCAGCCGTCAAGACGCTAGCAAGCAACGCATCCGTCTGCATTTCAATGAAAGATAACAGCGATAACAGTGACTTTCTAAGCAAAACCTACAAGTGCAACTATAAAAGGCTTATCGCAGAAGCAGTAGGGGCACTATAAGGAGGCTGTCTACCTCATGTCATCTGTAACTGACCATGAATCTTCTGAAGCTTTTCAAGCTACCTGATTTTGCCTGATATCGATTACGACTGTCTTCTTGATATACAGCAATGTTTGTTCAATTCCAGCGCGAGGTCCGCTTTTCTGGCATTGGGTCAGAATTCCTCCGACTGAATGCCGGGGTGAGACGCCATCTATCTTCAAGCATGCATACACCATGTCGAGCCAGCGCTGCTTGATGCGTTCATACTCCCGGGCGAATGCCTAAACCAGCGATCAACCGCGCTTCTCTGCAAATCACTGACTGTTAGGGGAGGGAGGTGATGAAGTGGGGGGAAGAGGATCGTGTATATTTCTTGTGTGAGAAGGGCTGCATCTGACCTTAAAGAACTTTTCCTTACAAACCCTTCGCTCAACGGTAATTTTTAGCGAAAAACCGGAAAAAAAAGGAAAAGTGATAGGAAGCTGATGATGGGGCAAAATGGGGGAAGGGGTCGTATCAGAGGACAAAATTGTGTGGAGGTCATATTTTGCAACGATTCCATCCAGTCACAGAATGTGCCCTGAGACCAGTCATATCCAGAAGGGAATTTCTCTTGACCGTTCCAGCTTTCCATGGACTAGCGGTGAAGCGGCATATGGAAGGTTGCCGTGTCGCGAAGTTCTACTAACCGGAGAAACTACACAGAGCCGGTTTTCAGTACTTGTCCACCTACATTATGCTGACTGACGAGTCTTGCGACACTTGGATCAATCTCTCTAGAGAAACGCTTCACTAAACGCTTTACGGTCTGCTTGATTCAAAGTCAGAGTGATTCTGAATGTTCTAGCAGTAGCATTTATAAGGACTAATGGATTTACAGAAAAAAAAGAGGAACGTCCCACTTGGATTTCGTCTGGGTGTCACAAAACATTCCATAATTCCAATGGTTCCGCCTCTTCATCCCATGCCCCGGTTAGCTGCATGATTACCGTTCTCGTTGGGATGCATCCTCTCTACCAAAAACGTTTTTTATGCGGCATGGCTCAGTTTCCGATAAATAAATCTTTCTCACAAGCGGGAGAGATAGTGAAGG